>JAMKCH010030807.1:0-15854 GCA_023653785.1 Ophioderma brevispina | reverse complement strand
TGTGTGTGTTATTTTATATATAAATCAGGGCTCATAGAACTTTTGAAAGTAAATGTACTGTACTTTATTAAACTTTACAAGCATGATAGTTAAACAAAGACTGAGGTCTGAGGAACCATCCAGTGTGCCTTATTGAAAGTGATATTGAGCTTAAAAATAGGCATAGTGTTCAAATTGTGAACATATTTGCAACACAATATATTCTATAGTCAACTAACGGTTTTGTACATTATGCGTTTAGAGTGTGAACGCATTGGGTATGTTCGGCATTTTCCCGTTGTGGTGGTGGTAGTGATGGTGGTGGTGGTGGTGGTGGTGGGAAATTGTTTTGGGAGTTCGCTGTTATAATGCTGGTCTGTTTTGCTTAAAATTTGTTTGGTGTATGGTACTGAGAACTTTGTCTTTAAATTGGACAAGGAATTTGATGGGACCTACTTAGGGAGATGCCAGTTAAGATTTGTTAAAGCATCTTCTTTATTTTAAAATAGATACTTTTTGATAAAGTCAACATTGACCTTCGTAGTAAATCCAATCGCCGATATTGAGTTCAGGAAGTTCGCATCGCTCATTACAGGTATCCAACTCGGCACACGTGTTCCCGTAAATGGTGGCTTCATACTTTGGTTCGTTCAGCTTTCTTCTCTATATAAAAACAATAAGTCAGTTTACTTTTAATTTCACATTCCACATCAAGGGTGAAAACAAATATATATATATAACATATGCACGAACAAACTTTTACCGGACACTCAACAAGATTTATAAAGGAGTCTAGGTTTGCCACCAGGCACAGCTACTCCATTGCGATACACACGCCAAAGAATCCTCAAACCACCAACAAAGCGAGGCACGACGTGCTAATTACGACGTCACACACTGCATAATGCATGTCGTGTGATCTATCCCAACCAATTACTGCAAGGGGTCGTGCATGTACAATCAAGGGAAATCCGGAAAGCGCAATGCGCTGTGACAAGAGGTTCCGAACTTCCGATGGCCCATATGAATTGAATGAAGAATACGGAATAGTGGAGGACTGTAGTGAACAGATCTTATGTGAGTGTGCAAATCCGGATAAAATTGTGAATTTTGGTACACAAGTACTTTATACATTGATAATCAAATAAATTGATGGAAGCACTTGCCACACCCCTTTCATGGCCCCCAGCTTGGATTTCAAAGTTACACAGGGGTAAAATTTTTAAAATGTTCCGATTGTGTTGAAAAGCACACCATGATGTCCGTCTGGTTACAAGGATTCCAAAAAGGTATAGTTTATACTACCTGTGACTTATAGTTTATGAATTTTTTTTTTTTTTTTTTTTTTCTAATTACGACGTCACACACTGCATAATGCATGTCGTGTGATCTATCCCAACCAATTACTGCAAGGGGTCGTGCATGTACAATCAAGGGAAATCCGGAAAGCGCAATGCGCTGTGACAAGAGGTTCCGAACTTCCGATGGCCCATATGAATTGAATGAAGAATACGGAATATCGGAACTAAAAACCGGTATAATGGAACGATGTCATGGATGGGAAAGCTAAAAACATGGACTTTGATCTATTGCAACCCAAAGTTTCTACGAAATTATTATGAACAAAATGAGAATGAAATTTAATTTGAGAAATTGGCCCAAGGCCAAGCTTTCTGTGCTTTGGAATAGCGCCATACAAGTGGTCCAACCAAGGTTAATTATATTAAGCTTGGCGCGCTTTTCAATATGGTCTAATGATGTTGTAAAAAAGTTCGTTTGTGGTGTGTGAATGTTGAAAATTGCACCTGAGGGAATTACTATAACTTAATGGATGCTGACGACTTCCTAGTTCAGGTCTTACCTTGGTGTAAGATATTCATGAGTTAGATTAAAGTAAAGACTCTTTTACGGAATTAAACTGTACAATCCTTGTAATCCTTTGATCCTCTTATAGAAGATTTCATGCTAGGCTAATTTCATGAGGTCTTACATAGAGGATGAACCCTAGTTCTGGTATGGAACGTTTGATAGAAACCAACAATAAACAAACAGCAACAAACAAACAACCGGTAACCACTGAAAATCAAACTATTAATATTTCGTTGACAAGGTTATACTGGGTTAATTGAACAAAATAAAGCGGTAAGAATAAAGAAAGAGACAGTGGAAGAAAAAAGGAGAGCATCTACGTATTTAAGCATGCTTTGGTTGTGTATTCATCAGTCAAATTTGGAACAGCTTAAATCGTGGTGCACTTATGAAATCGCCTTTGTTCTCAAAACCAATGAAGCAAATCAGATGATCTTTGAACAGTATACTGAGGAAAGAATACGCTTTACGAATGTAACCCAAAATTAAAAAAAAAATAAATAAAATAACAGCACAGACTAAGAGTATTACATTTTGGGACACGGTTGGATGTGCTTGGTTCTATTCCTCCGGTGGGACCACTCGCTAAGATAATACGAGCTATTGATTATAATTTGAATGTTCTCTCGCCATGGTTCAGTTGGACTTTAGCAACTCAACTGCAGAACGTAATGAATGAATTACCTCGTCTACCGGAATAGGCACGACTTCCCCATATCGATATAGGTTGCGTGCAAACGAGGCAAATACACCATTATTTACGAAGTAGTCAAATCCTTTCTGCTTGTGACCTGTCAAGAAATGAAATCGGATCATTTTCACACGAGAAACAAATTGTATTGTAATATTACCCTCAAATTTTGTGATTGAAAATATTATTTTCTCAATTTATTTGAGAAAACATTTCTCACGGGAAAAGTACTTTGTTTATGATAAAAAAAAAAGAGAGCAGGGGCTTCCCTAGTGCTATATTGAGCTCACACATGCTATTTGCAACTAGATAGATTGCACAATAGGGGAAATGGGAATTCCTCAAAATGTAAACTTGGAAACTGAGTCAACTTGTTTATGCTTTGAGATCTAAACATGTTGCAAAATAGATAATTCCCCATGAAGTTATAATTGTGAGGTGATGCAATGTAGATGATGTAATTTATGTGAAATCTGATTTGACAGTGCTAGGATATGTTTATGCATGATAATGTTGTAATACCTATTTTTATGTATTATGAAAGGGGAATCTAGATGTAAAATATTTATATACTTGTCACTGGAATGAGGTAGCAGTTGTAACTTTGCATACTGTAAATTTGGAGTCTTCGTGTGAGGACATATCATCGTTGAACTGCAACGCTTCTTGCAACACAGGACACTACACTGTTAAAAATGTTCCTAATTTTACCAGACTTTACCTTTTAAATTACGGTAAAACCCAATTATTCAATAATCTTCACGCTTTATTACCTAAAACTAACATAAAATTACAATTTGGAAGCAGAAAAATGTAAATAAACAGTGGCTAAAATAATACATTTAAAAAAAAATAGTATTTATACGCTGACCTTATTATATTTTCCGTAATATTACGTTCTTTTGTAACTTGCTTGTAAGAATACGAACTATGAAAATCGTTTTACCTACATAATGTGTTAAATAACTTCGTAAGTAACGTCATTAAAAAATGCAAAATCTTTATTTCCCTATCATTTTTAAAAATAGTTTAAAAACTCTTTTCCTCCTTTTTGTATTATATTTATTTTAATTTGAAAAAAGTAGTACACACATAATAAATATTTAATTTTAGCATCTGCTATCAGTAAAGTCATGTAGTGAAGTGGATAAGGTTTAGGACTTGTAATCTTAAGGCCCTGGGTTCGAACCTATGTAAGGTACATGTATAAAGTTTATTCATATGATGATTAATTGGTGACATTAGAATGTGTACATTACCATATAAAACAAAGTGTATAAACTGGTTTAAATCTTTATTTCTTCACGTTTTCCCTTTTTTATCGCCTTTTTTCTCAAAATTGTTTGCCTGAAATATTACTTTTTACAACCACGTGGTTACGTAAATACAACGTTTGTATGATGCCATAGCTACAACGTGAAAATTTGGTCAGAGGATTGCAATAACGTTTTAATTCTTAATATTGTTTAAACAAGTCAAAAACCAACGATAACGTTGAAGCTGAGATTTTTACGCCGTTATTTTACGTTCCCTGCAATAGTTTCGTATTTTTACGGCTCCAGTTATTTTACGTTCTGCATTTAGTGAGTCCCAGCTGCCAGTCAAATGCCTGTTTTTTTACAGATTTATTTTTAATAGTGTAGAGGACTTTAAATATTAAGTATCTTAGTTTAGAAATAATGTAAAGTTGTTATTGTAATTATGTTTTTGACATACCAAATTCTTGAACCATTCTGATTAAAAGTCATTAAATCTGTTATATTATAACAAACCATCAGAATTTTTACGAGAAGTGGGACCTTCAAACAAATTAACATATTTTGAAAACCTTATATCATACGCATCATACTTGGGTTGAAGATATATTGTATGGGTACAATACGTATGAAGCCAGATGTTTGATACGGTTGCCATGCCGCAAACAAATTCATATTCATTACCGTATCTTTTCGGCTAATCTGATCGGACACGAGATACATAAATAACCGATAATAGGCATGTAAACTAATGGCGCATAGGTCCTACAAAAAGAATAACCTTCTTGTATGGCTTTTTGTCGATGGCTTCATCTGGGTGAGTGTTCTTCGTTTTCCGTGACACAATAGGTCACTAGTGTACCAGCAGACTTCGTTGAAGAAGCGACTTTTTTGGGGCTATGCTGCATTACTTCACTGTAGACTAAAACGGGACAATATTGTCCTAGACCTTATTTTACACTCGCCTCCAGCAAACTTTTAAGAAAACACAATATTTGCACCCACAAATTGGGTTGTGATGTGGCTCGATATTTCATTGGCTTTTAATCCAATGCACCTAGAAGAGGATGGGGGCCTAATTAATTAGTAAGTTAATTAAATATCAAGCTTTTCTGATGACTTAAAAAAATAAAGTGACCAGGGCCGTCGCTAGACATTTTGTCAGGGGGGGGGGGGGGTTGTTAAAGGAAAGAAAGTATTGGCTGCAGTAAGAGTCCTCGGAAGCATAGTGAGCTGTGAAGAAAACAATAGCCCTACAAAACTAACGGAGACGTTCGGGCCCCCATAGGGCCGTTGAAAATGTCCCAAGTAGATGCTCTTACAGACCATTTTTTCTTGATCTTTTGAAACTGCACAACGCAAGTGCCTTGACGCCGCAAACCGGAACGCCCTGACTGGGTGGGGTACAGTGGCCCCTGCTTTAGGCCCCTGGCAGGGGCAGAGCCCCGCGGGGGTCCAGGCGGAGCCCCCGAAGCTCTTGGATTTAAGCTATTCAGAAACTCAACATGACCACTGTGTGAGGGGTAATTCAAAGTAAAGAACCAAGTAAAGACTGGTTTCTAACTGGCTCACGAGACGGGCAGTATAACATGTATAAGCCTGGTAATGCCAAAGAGAATTGATATAGCGAGGCCAATGTTTTTATGGGGGTGGGCAGGAGAGAGCCTTCTGGGGGTCCAGGTGGCGAAGCCCCCGGAAGCTCTTTGATTTCAGCTATTCAGAACTTCAAGATTACCACTTTTGAGGGGTAAATGGTAACCAATTCAAAGAAAAGACTGGGTATTTCTAACTGCTCTCTGATACGGGCAGTATAAGCTTGTACCGACGAAGGGGAACTATTACACAGTATAGCTAGCGCCAATTTGTACGGTAACGGTACGGTGCATGAGGACAGAGCCCCTGCCGGAGTCAGGGGGCGGAGCCCCGGAACCTCTTGATTAGCTATTAAGAAGGTATTTGAGGGTTAAGATAGTAATTAATTCAAATGACAGCCAGAAGACCTATTAAGTTTATGGTGGGGGAGCTAGGGATCCGATCCCTACACAATTTTTTTTCTTGACCACGTCAGCTCCCCGACTGAAAATTCACCTTATACTGGTAGACCAAACTGGGGAATGGCCATGGATCCCATCTGTGTCTCAAATGTTTTTACACATTTTGACTACAAGTTGGGACATTAACAATTCATGATTACAGTTGGTTAGCCGTTGGAACAAAATAATGCTTGAGGGGAATAGCAAAATATTGTGATATTTGGAGTTATGTAAGTCTGGAGTTCAAATCTCATTGAGTTTCTGATGCCCTGTCTCTTTTGTTCATTCTTAATTCCCCTTTCTCTCTTTTTTCTCTTCTCTTTCCCTCTTTCTTCTCTTTCTCTTTTCCTTCTCTCTTTTGCCCTTTTCGTCTTCTATTGTTGAGGATCGCTGGGGGGGAGTTCCACCCCCCACACCCCCCCCCATGGCGACGGGCCTGAAGTTGACCATTGTTCTCTTAACACTTACGTTACCGAGGGGTTTTCACTCCCGTTAGTGCCCAGGGATGGAAGAGGGGTTCAATAGGACCCCACACTAAGGAAACCACTTTCCCGATGGGAATTTTTGCACGAAATTTATACCACAGGCTAAGGGGTCACAAGTGACCACACCAACTCCGAAATAAAAACTGAAATTTATCTTGGGGCTGCAAAGTACGGCCAAAACATTTTGTTCAAAACAAGTAAAATTTCAGACGGGAAATTTCAATGAGCCTGCACTTACATCAACTTTTGAAACCTTATGTTTATGTGATATATATTCTAGAAAAGCCCAATACATGTTGGCACAAACTTGTGAAAGTTTTGGACATGCTGTATTTTTACGGGTGTTGCAAAAAAATACACGTCATTTTTCTAAGAGTTTGTAGAGTAACGGTTTAGCAATGCCACAATGAAATTGTTTTCAGCACATTTAAAGTGTTATTATTGATTGTTAGGAATAATTGTTTACTTCATGTATGTGTGCACATAATCAGCCAAAATAAAATGGCTAGGTTCTCGATGTTTAAAAATATATTCTCAGACGACTTCGGTTAGTGCCTAGGGGAGAGGGGGTGTTCATGGGACCCTCGCACTAATTAACTCATTAACGCTTGGACGATTTTAATTTTGTTTTTGTATGAAGATAATGCATTTGACATACAAGAAGTGCGACCCAAACATCCAAATCCGTTCACTAAACGGAAGTCGTTTGGAATATATTTAAAAAGCGACCCCCTTGGTCACTTAAATGAAAAACTTTCATTTTTTCTTCGCGTGAACGTTCTCAGGAATAGATCTTGGCCATGTGCATGCAAATCTTACGGATTGTACAAATGGTGTGGGTTACATATTGAAAGTGCTCTTATTTGAAGAGTATATAGTGCAGCCCAGGTTTAGCTGACTAAAACCTTTCCAGTAAACAGTATTAGTTACTATTACAGGTGACTATCTTTGGTGCTCAATCCATTACACACACAGACACACACACACAGGACACACACACCACACACGCATACAACCCCAACACCACACACACGGCATACACAACAACACACACACACACACACACATATATATATATATATATATATATATATATATATATATATATATATATATATATATATATATATATATATATATAAACAACACTATCACATCTACATACATTTCAATGAGACAGACTCACACAGCTATTTATTATATCCATCAAGCCACCCACCTTCATGTAAGAACGCAATTCCTTACTCTCAACTGTTACGTGCTAAACGCATATGTTCCGACAGCACAGACTTTGTTCATATCTTCAGAACAAATGACGAACTTCTTCACAGCCCGCGTATATTAGATCGGCCCGTGGTCACGACGTAGTGTCGAATCTGATTTTTTGGTCAAATTGAGTTATATTTGATTCTGGTTGCATTTTTATGTACTCTTTAATTGTAACCCAAATAAAAGTGAAACTTACAACTCTCCTCACCAAAATAGCCCGTCGAATAACACCCTTGTATCAACGGGTTTCACAAACAATCGATACGTATTCGATAGCTTTGCGTGTCCAATATCTCAAAGCACATAGTAAAATTGTCAACGAATACGTATTCGCTGGGACAAAGATTGCTACGTCAGTGATCAAAATCGGTTAATAGGTTTTTGTCAAATTTAAGGCAATCGGTGAAATTTACCTTTCTATACTTCATGAGGGATGGTCATCGTATTTTCACATTTTAATTTTTGTGTATTATTAATGTCTTTTACTAAAAAAATGAAACCTACGTTCTGTGCGTCGTGAAAAAGATTATCCAGTTTTGTAGTTTTAAAAACATGTTTTTTACAAATAACCAAATTTATTAGGGACATAGTGACATTAACCCTCGTATTACCAAAGGGGAGGAGTTACCACCCCAGGTAAACTTTCCTCCGGTGCGCAAAAAACGTTAAAAAACTTTCGTTAAGTCTTCCATATAATTCTTTTTTTGACGAAACAAATGGAATGTAGCACGGTCCACCGGGGTTAGCGTCGAAGTCGATTGATGGGGAGTGGTTATATTACCTTTACTACCCTTATTGAAATGGCAGCATTCTGAACATTGGTCATTTTACTGATGCCCATTATTCTGCAATCATGAGCAGCTATGCTTTTCTTATCATTTATTTTCATTCATCCGCATACAAAATACACATCATTTTAGCCTTTACTATTAAACCTATACAAACAAACAAAAAAATCAAATTGTATTAGTTAATAAAGTTTTTGTAGTATCATCTATGGTCTCATAATGTATCTTCGGGCGAAAAAATTAACAATAAGGTCGCCATTATTTATTTGTCCTACCTCGGGCACATTATTAGCCTATAAATGATCTGCATTCACCCTTTAGTTATTCAGTCATTTGTTTGAAATATTGTTCTGTATGCTCTAAATTATATGTTGATTAAAAACTAGTCGTTTTCATATCCCATTTTTTGGGGCCAAACCGCAGAAATCCATATTCCTACCTTTTGATGCAAGATTCATTTTTTCATTTTATACACTGATTTGTGTCTGTGGAAATGACCAAATGTTTGCCACTCTTTGACGTCATTGTGACCCATACTAGGTATGTTGGAACATAGAAAACGGAGTTCTCGTGGTGTTTACCACCCACCGCTTAGTAAACCGTGTTAAACATAGACTTGGTAAACCTAATTGTAAAGTTATATTTTTCGTTTTGTTTAACGTTTGTTGTCTGCAAACTAATACTTACTAATACCTCATTTTAAACCTCGCCTTTCGAACAAATGTATTTGCTTTGGAAGTTTTTTGTTATAGCGTGCCCTCTAAATTGTTTCGATTCATGTTCGATTTTACCATTTAGTAAATTACCCATTTAACTGTTATTCGTTTCAAGATTTGGTCATTATTTTAAGCGTGTACATTACTTTAAAGATAGGAACTGATATGTAATTAGAAATTTAAGAACGAGAAAACTATGGTTGTTATAAATTGTATGATACCACTTATACCGTCAAAACCATTTGGTTAGAAACAGCCCGGATACATTTTAAATATTTTCTGAGCTCAATTTTAGAACAGTCTAGCCAATTTTTATTTTGGGGTTGCAACATGCATACTATTTTTAATTTTTATATAACATGCACTACAATGTTGTGATTCCTAATATAATTTACTCCTAAAATTTATAATTTTTTTTCTGCAAAAATTAGTTAAAACATCTTGGCGACTATTTAAAATATTAATTTTAAGGAGCCAAATTTGGAATGCGGTTGTAGTTTCTGATTCGTTGGTCATCGTGTCCCCAATCGCGCATATTTTACAACGAGCGATAATGCAACAGTGAATCTTTCCCATTTTAACCGCTTCTGGACGTCGTTTGTATACAGTTGCACTGTTTTGTAGCATAAACACAATGCAATAACGTCATCGTCCGTCGTCGTGCGTCATCGTCCCGTTCATCATCGTCCATCCCTGTTCATCAATCATCATCATCATCATCTCACGTCAGTAGCTCATTGTCGTCGTCAATTCAAGCTCGAGTTTCCTTATTTCTCGTTAATCCACCATCGTTCCATCGTCATCGTTATTCTAATCATCGTGGCCATCGGCAGCATCATTTTAAAATAGTAAAAAACCGTAGCTATAGTAATCTAGCTTAATCTCACCATACCAACACTAGAAATTAACGGGTTTCATGCAGTCGAATAGTTTGACTCCTTAGAACACAGCGAATCAAAATTTGGTTTTGACCAAACTGTCAAATCACATTCAGTGGCCATTTTGAATAGGAAAACAGTTGTTTCTTTGATATTTTAAATACTGTGGTTCAGGTTAGTAAAATGCATGTCTTAAACATACACCACTTAAAATAGCCCATTCCTTTACTTTCATTTATATTACCACGCATTCATAAGTAACTCTAACTTTCAAACGCCGTTTTCTAGAACACGAGAATTAAGGCTGGATTCGACAGTATGCAGAAACCACGACGATATCTATAGATTATATATATTATATATATATATATATCTGAGATATAATAAATCCATTATATATATATCGCTATTAAATAGATATATTAAACTAAGAGCACAGAAAATGGGAAACGAACATTTGTAATTTACTGGATCATATTGAGCACGCTGATGAAGAACATTACAAATATTAAACGAGATTAAAGAATCATTGGCTGAAGCGGGATTCGAACGCGACCTCTGGCTTTGTATCTGTTCCTCAATAACATTTTACCTTTTGATGATAACTTTGGGTCACATGTTCTTCTTTCCTGCGAAAACCTCCTCCATGTCAAGCAGTTATAGGAAGCCATACTTAGAGCTTAAGTCAAAGCTGATGAGCTTCTTCTATGGCTACTCAAATATTGATGGATTTGCTGCTACCACTACCAATGTGAAAACTGAAAAATAATACCACTATACAACGTGTCAAATATAATGTCATCGAGTTTTCATTGTATAAATGCTATGGTAACATATCTTACTACTGTAACTCAGGTACCTAAAGTGAGCGACAGAAAATCAAGAAGAGGCATTTTAAAACTTAAGTGCCCAGCTAAAAAACTTCGTAGTGCCCACGGGGGGGGGGGGGGGCCTAGGGACCCAACCCAGATAACCTTTCCGGTGGGGTTTGATCATGACACTAACACAAATAAATGGGTCACGTAAGGAACCCCACATACCCACATCAAAATGAAAATCGCACTTTGTTGACTAATGACCTATGGCCAATTGAAATTGTCACCTTTCGAAAGGAGTGGTTCGCAACATTTCCATCCTCAGCAACGCCAATATAAGGCTTTGAACAAAAATTTATTAGATTGCTCTAGAATAACCAATTAAAATAATCATGCAAATATAGCCAAATGTAACATAGTGGATTTTTCTCAGAACTTCAAAAATAGCCTTATTTTTAGACTTACACAGTTAAGAGCATGGCATGACAAAAATTACAATATGCTACATCAGCATATAAAAGGTTTTATTTGATTTACTTAGGTTAAGTCTATAATTACCTCCTAAGGTATATATCTAAGCAAATAAATCCCAAGATTTATTTACTTTAATTTTTAAGTGTAAAATATCTTGATTTTTTCACTTCCGGTAGTGCTCAAGGGGGGGGGGTTCCTAGGGAACAGCCTAATTATTCTAATGAAGCCGTGGGCGGATTTCTTTTTTTTTTTGATCAGGAGAAGCGTATTCATAAATCAGAAATACAAAACAACTCCTTGAAAAATTTGATTGCGAACCGGAGGAAATCGAAAAAAATCAAATGTGGGGGTAATATGACCCCCCCCCCCTTTTGGGCAATAAGGTGTAACATAAAAGTTCGAACACGGTATAATGCCCAGATAATGCAGTAAAAGCAAAACAGAAAAGGCTTTATTATTAATAACAACTGACAACATGAATACTGCAAATACATCTTTTATTATTAGTATTTTATGCGAGAATCCAATGTCGGATCTAGGCCTTGATGAGCGCAGATTGGCACTAGAAAGTAAAAACAAGGGGTACAAAAAATGGGGAAGCTGCACTGTAAAAATAAACCTGTAAAAACAGGCTTGACGTGGCAGCTGGCCTCACTACATGAGAACGTAAAAAACTAGAACCGGTAAAATACGAAACCATTGCAGGGAACGTAAAATAATAACGGCGTAAAATCTCAACTTCAACATTATTGTTGGTTTTTTGACTTGTTTAAACATATTAAGAATTAACCGTTATTACAATCCTCTGACCAAAATCACATTGGATCTATGGCATCATACAAAATTGTATTTACGTTACCACGTTGTTGTAAAAAAGTTATTATTTCAGGCAAACAAGTTTGAGAGAAAAAAGGAAAAACAAAGGGGAAAAACGTGAAGAAATAAAGGTTAAACACTTTGTTTTATATGGGATGAGTAACATTTAATGTCACCACTATAATCCTCATATGAATAACACTGAATACATGTACCTTACATAGATTCGAACCAGGGCCCTTAAGTAACACAGTCATAACTTATCCACTACACGACTTTAACTTTACTGATAGCAGATGTTAAAACGTAACCTATATCTGTGTGTGTGTACTACTTTTTCAAATTACATTTGATTTTTAATGGGCGTTACTTACGACGTTTATTTTTTAACACATTTTAGAGGTAAAACCGGATGTTGTTCATTGTTCTGCCTTCTACATGACAAACAAGTACGTTACAAAAAAACCACGTAATATTCGGAAAATATAACAACGGTCAAGGTTATAAATATAACTTTTTCAAAGGTGTAGTGTTATGTTTTAGCCACTGTTTATTTACATGTCGGTTCCAAATGTTAAATTTTTAAGTTAGGTATACGTAATAAAACGTGAAGATTATTGAATAATTGGGAGTTTACCGTAATTTAACAGGTAAAGTTTGAGTAAAATTCGGAACATTTTAACAGTTGTGGGAGCGCCCGGCCGATCAAGGAAATGGAGCTCAAATGAGGAGGAAACTGAGACAAAAAGGGTACAAAAATGAAAGCCGACAGAAAAAAACTTGAGGGAAAAATAAAGGAAAAGGAAAGAGGAAAACTGGAAGAGGACAAAGAGAAAAATAAGGAAAGGGGAAAGGAAATATATTAAACAAAACGGAGAAAAGATATAAAATGGACAAAAGAGTTCTCGCAATAGCCATTTAGGCAGGTGAGAGGTGAGAGGAGCTTCTAGGTAAGGAAACCTAGGGGAAAGGTGAGGAAAAAAACTAGGGGAAATTGAGGAAAGAAATAGGAGATAGGAGAAATGTGATGAAAAGAAACCGTGGGCAAATGTGAAGAAAAGGAATCTAGGGGAAACGTGAGGAAAGAAGCCTAGATGAAATGTGAGTGAAAGAAACCTAGGAGAAATGTGGGAAAAGGTTAAGAAGTATGAGGAAATGAAACCTGGATGAAATACGATGGAAAAAAATCCTAACAAAATGAGAGGAAAAGTAACCCAGAGGAAATGTTAGGAAATGAGACCTAGGACAATAAATGTGAAGAAAAGAAACCTATAGGAGAAATATGAGGAAAAGAAACTGAGAAAAATGAGAAGAAAAGAAACATAAGACAAATATGAGGAAAAGAGAAATGAAAGTGGTTTGTCAACATGGGGATTGTGGATATCAAAGACAGAAAATTAGCGCATGATATGGGTGCAAAATTTTGAAGGATTATAACGTTGCTCATATCTGTCAGTCCAGATCTGTGAGGAATTTCAAGTGGTTTGTGAACAATGGATTGTGAAAGCCAAAGTTAAAAACACGCAAATCTGAGGAGAAGAAATGCACATCTAAACACGGAAAGATTTGGAAAGAATTAAACGGAACCAAATTATTAACATTAACTTTGAGGCTAAACACTTAGCCTAGGCAGCAAAAAAAAAAAAAAAAAAAACCCCCCCCCCCCCCCCCCTTCGGGAGTTTTGTTACAAAAAATGGCTCAGGTAGACGAGGGTTAAACAAAACGGAGAAAAGATAAAATGGACAAAGAGTTCTCTCAATAGTCATTTCGGCAGGTGAGAGGAGCTCGGGGAAACGTGAGGAATAGAAACCTAAGGGAAATGTGAGGAAAAGAAAACTAGGAGATAGGAGAAATGTGATGAAAAGAAACCGTGGGGAAATGTGAAGAAAAGGAATTTGGGGGAAACGTGAGTAAAGAAGCCTAGAGGAAATGTGAGTGAAAGAAACCTAGGAGAAATGTGGGAAAAGGTTAAGAAGTGTGAGGAAATGAAACCTGGATGAAATACGATGGAAAAAAATCCTAACAAAATGAGAGGAAAAGTAACCCAGAGGAAATGTTAGGAAATGAGACCTAGGACAATAAATGTGAAGAAAAGAAACCTATAGGAGAAATATGAGGAAAAGAAACTGAGAAAAATGCGAAGAAAAGAAACATAAGACAAATATGAGGAAAAGAGAAATGAAAGTGGTTTGTCAACATGGGGATTGTGGATATCAAAGACAGAAAATTAGCGCATGATATGGGTGCTCATATCTGTCAGTCCAGATCTGTGAGGAATTTCAAGTGGTTTGTGAACAATGGATTGTGAAAGCCAAAGTTAAAAACACGCAAATCTGAGGAGAAGAAATGCACATCTAAACACGGAAAGATTTGGAAAGAATTAAACGGAACCAAAATGTTAACATTAACTTTGATGCTAAACACTTAGCCTAGGCAGCAGGCAATTCAGGAATCAACAAAATTCTTTTCGCAGAAGAAAGAAAAAGAGGAACCAGGAAATCAATGTTCATACTCCATAATGCTAGTTTTTGAGGAAATATAAGTAAGCCTGCTAACTATGATATGAGATTTTTTGAGAATATACATCTCTCTCACATTGCACTTGTTCGGTTGCAGATCACTTACCGAGAACGTTTCGAAGGTTTACTGGACAAACAAGCACGAAAGGAAACCACAAACCTTGTTTTGAACTTGCCTGCTATTCTAATCGCCCCTATTGGAAACCATGCTTTGAATTTCTGTCGTGCACAACAGAAATTACTAAATCATCATCTTATTACATAATACGGCGTATTCAACTTATTAACTTCTGGATGGCCTCCAGACTGATGTCTGTGTGTTAGATTTCTGTAAGGCCTTCGATAAGGTGGGACACAGTAGACTCGTTGAGAAATTACAGTGGTATGGGATAGATGGAGAGGTCAATAGATGGATAAAAGATTTCCTCAGCAACAGAACTCAATCTGTAGTCATCGATGGTATGTCTTCCAGCAGTGTATCAGTCGACTCAGGTGTACCTCAAGGCTCAGTGTTGGGCCCATGCCTGTTTCTTTTTTACATCAACGACATCGCTGAGAACATAACATCTACCACCCGTCTTTTTGCCGATGACGCGATGATCTACATGGCTGTGAAGGGAGAGGGAGATACTAAACTACTCCAGCAAGATCTTGACACCTTATCTCGTTGGAAAAAAAAAACATGGATGATGTAGTTCCACCCGGAAAAATATGAAATCATCAACATCATCCGGAAGAGAAATGTCATTCACTACCCCTATGTCCTTCATGGTCATCAACTCAAACATGTTGAACAAACCAAATATTTGGAATAGAATAAGCACATTGACAACATTGCGTCCAAGGCCAACAATACCTTAAACTTCCACCGTCGCAACATAAACACCAAAAATCAGTCTATGAAGGAACAAGCATACAAAGCGCTTGTCAGACCCATCTTAGAGTATAGCAGTCCTGTATGGGATCCACAATCTGCACTATGTGCTAGTAAGCTGGAGAAGGTACAACGCCGTGCTGCAATATTTACCTTGAACAACTATAGACGAAAATCCAGTCTCGGAGCTAAGTTGCAACAACTCTCATGGTAGACCCTAGCAGATAGACGTAGGCTGGCAAGACTTGCTATGCTTTACAAGATTAAGAACAACCTGGTTGCTATCGACATCTCCAATTATCTGATTTCTAAGGATCACACTGCACCTACACGCACTGAGAATTCTCAAGCCTTTCGTATACCACATTCAGTGAGGGATTATCATAAGTCA
>JAMKCH010030806.1:0-244657 GCA_023653785.1 Ophioderma brevispina | reverse complement strand
ATAGTGCAAGCTCATTTCTACAATTTAATCAACTCAATAAGAGGGAATTAAGAGATCAAATTTGTCAACATTTGAATTTGTGTTGTCAGATAAATTTAGTCATATCAGTCTACAAAAATGTATCAAAATGCCTTTAATTTTCATCATTATAGGGAAGTAAACATTAAACTTACGTCTCACAACTTGTTTTGATTGGAGGTTGGTAGCCTGCGACTTGCAACAACCAACTCGGTCTTCACAATTTTTTTTTTTTTCCCAACAAGATCGCCAATTGTGTTATTCCATGGTCATTTAATTTCCCACCACTTTTTAAAGTTCTGAAATAAACTCCAATCAAAAAAAAGCAAAACTGTTTTATTAAGTATAATAAAACCTGTATTGGTGCTCTGATGTGGAGGTACGGCGGTCCGGTAAGTATTCTCCCACGGTGTTAGTCTGTGTCACAGACGGTGAAAGATATTATCTAATGCACGAGAAATAACGTTCTCAGTTCGTCATAGAGAATGTGTGTAAATGAACTAAATCTCAAATATCTCCGGAAAACGAAGGGGTTCCATGGATGTTTTTGTCATCAGAGGGTCCGTTACTATGTTTTTTGTTTGAATATGTATCGTATTGGGTCTGAACCTATAGAACCCTTAGCGAGAAAATTGAAACTTTTTGTCGGGTACTACTTCGGTGCTCTCAGACACTGACAAGTTAAAACACGCAATCGCTACGGGCCGCACCCCTTTTGTTCTTTTCCCACAAGGGGCCTTTCGGTAATGATTTCCAGTCTTTGAGATTTTTCAAACGCTGGTTTTCAATTTACGCAAACTTTTTTTTTTAAATTTTAGAACAGGATTTACGTACCTAACGGACTGCCGTAATGTGGAGGCACCACAGAGATGTTTTGATTCCTTCGGTCCTGTATCTATTTATCAATACACAGGAACTACAGTGGGGTTAAAAATTACTTGACAGGAGATAAACACCTCATTACGCAGCAAGCTACGCGAAGGTTTCGTCGCATACTTTGACCAATTAATAAGCAATCGTGAAACGAGTGCAATGTTTTCTCCTGGTTACGCAGTCCCACACATGCTTGCGTTCGTTACCTGTCCCAGAAAATTATTATAATCAACTGTACAAGAGTCAGCGATTAAAGTGGCACTGGCACATTTTCAACAAAATATGAAATGTCTTCAATTTTTGCTCGCAAATGAGAGTTAGGCTATTGAAGAATACAAATATACTTTCCACCCACATACAAAAATAACATACCCCAAAACAAAGGGCTAAAGACATCCAGGTACTTTTGTTAGGCTAACTTTTACAGACACTATCAGTGATTCCACCAAAAAAATCAAATCTTTTAAATTTTGCAGAAATATGCTTAAAATTGAAGGACAACGTTATTAGTTATTTTTTTGCAACTGAAACAGAAAACGAAAAATCAGCAGTGCTCAAAGAATATGAATCTCGTATTCCAATAATACGTGTTGTAGTAAGTGTCCGTATGGACAATAATGAATAAACATGTAATTACTCTGTCCTAGCTAGGCGTTGCTTTCATTCTTAGCACTTGTAGGGGAGGTTAGGACAACCGACACTTGTTACAGAAATGCAAAAATATGATTTTTGTGTTTTTTGATGTTCCGATTAGCAAATCACTGAAAGTGCCTTTAAGTTTCGGACGGAATTTTAAAGAAAGTGCCTTTAAGTTTGCCGTAATTTAAAGAAATGTGTCTCTTATTAAAGGGGCATTTCGTGATCCACAGCCTCGCTCCCCGACTTACCTAAAAAATGTTGAGCTTTTTATATCATCTGAACCGTTAGCCTTAGGAATCCAGTGTGCCCATTACGTGCTAATTCGGCCGCATCTGTAAGAATTCGCAATTTTGTATTTCTGTCCGTAAAAACAGACAGAAATTACACCACAGTAGCCTATGGGACCGTGGAAACGAGGCCAATTGCTCATAACACAAAATGCACGATCAGGATTCAGCTCAAATTTTAGAATAAGCTTTTCTCAAGTATTATATCAATGAATAAAACAGAAGTGGTGAGATCACAAAATGACCTGTAAAACCACAAAGGTCACAGACCAGTCAAACAGGGTGGATGCTGTGGGAATCATCTCTGGCATGAGCTTCCTTTGTTAGATGCCGTTTCTGCTCTCTGCTGTATAAATGACTCCGGAGTCACTTTATTATGAAATCATTCTAAAATGAGAATTTTGGAGTAATATAAGTATAGGCGCTTACCTGACACGACATAGATGATATTACTTAATTGCATAATTCTGGAAGGAAGTGCGTGCCTCCAGGTATGTCTGAATATTTTTACCCTGTAAATTATGAAGAAATCCGAAAATAACTAAATTTAGGGATTTTCGAAAAAAGGTCTGGCAACACCCATCCGAACAGGCGGGGGAACACGACGCCATTCATCCTCTTAATCCTCACCATGCCAAACACAGAGAGAATTCTCAGTGGGGATGGCGAGGGGGGCATCTACGTCAGGGTACAGCAAGCCTAGACTTATAAATACTCAAAATACTCTATTTTAGAATATTAGGCGTATAGCTGATTACCTTGAGCGTAGATGTAACTAATTGATCATCTACACTCAGACAGACTAGACGAAACAACCAGGCCGGCGGTGAGAAGCCTCTCGTAGGTAACGTTCGGCTGGGTGTTGAAAAGCCGACAAAATTATAATGAGTACTTGAAGAGCCTACGATAAGCTCTAAACACGACAACAAGCTCCCGACAGGGCAAGAATGCCCCAGGCCATAATGGACTGCACAATGTCCTCAAATTCGAAAGAATACTACGAGACATGGTCCGAAAATAGGATAAACTCACAGGCCAACTGAGGCGCTGGAGTAAACCCGAAGGCCTGAAAAAGGTGGACACCTAACCCACTGGAACCTGCGTGACCTAGCAGTAATCACGACAAAAGGTTTTGGCAACTAACGTCACTGGTAACGAGCCTATACTTGTAAAAGACACAACCTATAACGGCCAAACGGCCTAAAGTGACAAGTAGGCCTAGGCCTGCACGAGGGGCCTAGACTGGAACAAAAACCTAAAGGATACGGTATCCCAAAGATTAACACACAAGACCACATGCTAACAGAACAAGGGAGCAAGAAAAAGGTGTCTACTTACCAGACATCTAGCGCCTGGAAGTCCAAGGGAGGACTGGACGTGCCATACGGTCCAGAGTTCATTGGGCTTTATCATGAGGATTGCCGTGAGGTAGGTCCTTAAGGTAGGCCGACACAAAAGGGTGGAAGAAGTCCGCCAGCAAGCCGCCCTTGACAACATTCGTCAAGCCTGACCACTTGTGAAAGGCCCAAGAGGGCCGAGAGGGCCTAGTTGAGTTGGGCAGAGTACTGGAACCTGGTCTAAGGGCCCCTGACTTTTCAAGACTTCCACTAACCATCCCGCTCCCGTGCCTCTTGGCTGCGGCCTTATATGGCTTCTGAGAGGTAATAAACAGTTGCTCAACGTTGCCTCTGATGGTTTTAGTCTCTGTATGTACCATCTTCAACGCGTCGCACTGTGAACCATACTTTATCATCAGATGATGAAGTATTTTTAATGTAATCTAAGCGTAGTGGTTCGGCCCTAAAGGATGACCTTTAATTTTTAGCTAGGAAACCTGACCATAATACAGGGGGACCCCTCGCCTGAAAAACACTGCATGTTCCCCTAGAGCTAGAGCATGGAGGCTCCGAACAACGGCGTCGAGAAGCCATAGCTATTAAAAAGGCCTTTAGCGTAAGGTCTCGCAATGAGGCAGAAGAAAGAGGCTCGAAGGGGGGACCTTTCAAGAAGTCCAAGACCACCGAAAGATCCCAGGGAGAGACAATCTTTCTGTATGAGGCCTAGCATTCGCCATACCGTCCAGGGGAGTATAATGCTGTCATTACGTTAAGACTAGACCCATCTTCGAAACCACGGTGTATGGCTTGAATGGCAGGACGTGTTACACGCACAGTGTCACCTCAAGAGGTAAGGTCAAACCGGCTCTTTAGGAATTCGGCTATGACCGCCACAGAGGCTCGAGTTGGACACACAGCTCTCCCCTTACACCACTCGTAATAAGGGACAAACGGAGAGAGTACAATCGAGCGTGGATTGTCTTCGGCCCCCGGCTGCCAGGTTCACCGCTTCGAAGGAAAGGCCACCGCATGGATTTGATCGCGGATAATGGCCATGCAGTCAACCGAAGGGTTTCTACCCCATGAAACCTGACAGACATCGACAGACGTTACCCATCCCGGAATCCTGAGGGGGTCGGGAACCTGAGGAAGCAGTCGATGTTGGCCCACAAGCATTCCAGCAGGGGACGGAAACCAAAAAAAAAACTGCTTGGGCCAGCACGGGGCTACGAGAAGAAAAAGGCAAACTTGTCTGACTATCTTCTGAAGCACCTTTGGAATGAGCGGGATTGGAGGGAATGCGTAGGCAGTCATTCCTCCCCAGTCCAGGGCGAGGGCGTCTACCGCCCCACAGGCCCCGGACTGTGAGCTCTTGAACAAAAAAACGGCAGCTGACGGTTTCGAGAGGTGGCGAAGAGGTCTACTGATGGTTCGAATATCGAGCGAACATATCTGTTCTGTAATTGAGTGCACGTGCTTCGAGAGAGCCCATTAGATGGAGATAGATGGGTACTGTCTGGCACAGATTGTCCCCGGGGCCCCCCAAGGACATTGGCTACGCCCGCGGATTATGGGTCGCTGCCAGAGTGATTAGGCGTTCTATGCCCATAGTAGAAGGGATAATCTGGGGTGTACCCATCCCATGGAGGATTGCCAGGGTAGGGCCCAAAGGATTAGCCAGCCCTGCGCCCACGGAGGGAACTGGCCAAAGCAAGCCCTTGAAACTGTTCCCGGAAATTGGACAGGCTGAGGCTGAGCATGAGGCTGGAAGTCCAACAGGGAGGACTACCGACCACTACCACTCAACAACTGACTGGCTAGATGAGCCGGAATTCATTGGAGCGGAGATAAGACCAGCAAAAAGCGGGTCATCGAGGTGTGACTAACATCCCAATCGGATCGGTGATGAAAGGTCTCACGACCTTGGGTCAGACTCACCTGGGCCGGCATTGAGCCGGAACCACTTGAGGCATGAGCCTGAACACCTGGCCTATCCCAACAAAGGCTGATCCTGTGTTGACAGGACCAGGGGCCCGCCGCTGAAAAGCTATCCCATTCAAGCAGAGGACAAAGCATCCCCACTAGCTACTCGGGACAGGTGCGAGCTGAACAAAGGGAGCCGACCTTGCCGGGATAATCCCGTCCTGGCCTTGAATAGAACCAATCATACCACACAATGGAGCTAATTGAGCCCCAGAGCCCACAATGGTGGTGGGCTGAGTCGTGATTGGAGGACGACGAAACCGGGGGTGGAGCAAACCTGACTAGACCCGAATCGTCGACGGCCCTTGGGGGCGGGACCCGCCTGAGGGCAGCCCCCTAACGTGCCACAACCAAGGACAGGACAGAAACTGACCGACGATTAACAGATGGAGCATGGAAAAAAGAGAACCAGTACCCAGCCGGGGAACGACCTCTTGAAACTGTCGGGTTAGACGACCCACGGGTAGGGGCGGCGACAGAACCCTACTAATAGGATCAGTACGGAGTGGAAAGTCGGCGCAGGGGAACCCAACGTATCAGGGGGATCTTCAACTAGCGGTGGTTGAGACGCAGAGGGAGGGGCGTGAACTTCTGCCGAAACAGAAATCAGCCTTTTTGCGCCCCCGAGACATCGGATGTCACGGGGGTACGCTGGAGACCTGGATCTCGAGCCGACCCTAATCAATAGGATCAAGGCGATCACCAGATCGATCCGAACCTTACCTTTGTATCACTTTTATCCTTCTTATTCTTACGCTGACGAATGCCAAGAGCAGGGCTCTAGCAGCTGCGATTTGGTCCCAATGAGCGTCAGAGAGACCAATGCACAACGGACAAAAGGATTATCCAGAACACAAGAACGGGGGTGATACAAAAGGGGATGGGGATCATTAGGATCTAAGGGCCACCTGGCCACATATACAGACCCCTGATGATACAGATGGGTAGAGAGAGCAGGATTCGTGAACTAGGATTAAACACAGCCAAGGTCCGCTAGCGCGAAGGTTGTCAGTGGAAATCGGATCTCCAAAGTAACCCTAGTAATAACAATAATCTATAAAAGGGGGGATGCTATCGAATGCACGCAGAAAACAGCAAGCAACAAACTCCGTAACCTCTGTGATCTGAACACAAAAGAAAGAGAAAGCATCCACATGTGTTAAATCAATACAGTCTAGGGAATAACACCCTCAACACACACAAAGCATAGGGCACACTGGTAAATGGTCCACGCGGCCGTTTTTATAACGGCCGAAAAACTAAGACTGTCGGGCGAAAAATACGCTAAAAAATCACCCTCACGGAAGCTAAAATTTTGCCAAGATACATAGCTAGCAACATTAGCGAAGGACCAAAGGCACTGAGTTATCAAAATAACTGCACAAACCAAGCCAATTAGATACAAAATCAGGAGCTACAGTAAAACGTTACCGTACTGTTGGCAATCCAGAAATTAAAGAGGATGAATTTGGCGTCGGGTTGCCCGACGTCCGGTTGGATGGGTGTTGCCAGACCATTTTTCGAAAATCCCTAAATTTAGTTATTTTCGGATTTCTTCATAATTTACAGGGTAAAATATTCAGACATACTGGAGGCACGCACATTCCTCCAGAATGATGCAATTAGTAATATCATCTACGCTCAAGGTAAGCAGCTATACGCAATAAATATTCTGTTTACCCATAAGGGTGCCGATTTGGTCTTAATCATTTCAGGTGAGGGCTAATGTATATATAAAAGCTTTACAACCATGCAAAAATATAAATTTTGAAAAATCTTGAGGATGCACCATTTTTCAAATGTGCCAGTGTCTCTTTAACCTCCAATTCTATTACCTCTACTGCTCATTATTCAAAAGTGTGCCTTTTTAAGGGTTGTTATACAATATTAGGTCACGATTATGCCCTAATGCATGATGCAAAGTGCACATTCTTTTTGGCGCTTGCCACCACCACCACTCTAGAAAAACATGCAAAAATTTATGCGGAGAAGACAAAGCGTGCACTGTAAAGACGTAAACAACTGTTACATTTTAGTCAAAATTTGCCAGTTTTTCAGTTACTATTTTGTTTTTATTTAGTGTAATAGAATAGAATTAAAGGGTGCAAAGTCCATGTTTATGCCAAATAAGCAAAAAGACAAAAAAAAAAAAAAAAAAAAAAACAAAACAAAAAAAACAGAAAAGCAAGGCACCTAAGCTGGATCCAAAAGGATACAACTGCACTTCACAAACAATGGCAAAAATTAAAAACTACTTTAATGAGAATTGCAACACCCTAGGGGGAACACAGACACTCAACACATTACTATACAAATTAAAAACCGACATTTCGGAAAGATAAACTTTCCTTTTTTCAAGGTATAACAGACCACAAGGGTCTACATGTAAAACAAGCTGTAGCCCAGCACAAGGCAAGAAGCATAATATCCAAACTTAAATGAAGGTTCTGAGAAACCAGAGGCAACCATTGTTTTCCTAATGAATAAAAAATTCCGTATTCCTGAGACCTGCAGTGCTTCAGAGAACATCACACACATAAACAAGTGAACAAGGCTCTGTTGGACAAAAACACCTGTTGCATAATATTGTCAAAGAATCACACCAGCTCAGCAGAGAGGCTGTGCTCTCATCGACCTTTAATTGACATGAGCTAAACTCTCCAGCTCCCCATTCAACATCACATGGAACACTGTCTGGCTAGATACTCCAAGACCACACAAATTCACTATCACACCTATGACAGAACTCCCACCTGGTAGCAATCTTCCACATAAGGAATGGGTCACCATGAAAAGGATTCACACAGGTGTCAGTCGTTTCAACAGCAATATGTACTGAGAGGTGCTGCGACTATCTCCAGCCTGCCAATGTGGCTCTCCATCAACAGACTGCGGATCATATTCTCAACAAGTGCCCTACCCTTTCAATCCACCGTTGGATATAGATTCTAAAACCACAACCCATCACAGTGAGCTGGCTCCACCAATTTCAATACATTTAGCTGCTGCCTCATACGCAAGACAGATTCCTGAGACAGCATTTGTTTTTTCTTCTGGTGACAAATAATGGTAAATTTGGCACATTCTGTTAGAAATCCCCTGTTCATTTAAATGATTGCAGCAATTAAAGTCAGAATTAAATTTGGGATGTGTTCAATGACAAGAAGTTTTTTTTGTTAAAATTTTTGCTCCATATTGTCCAGTGTAACAACTAATGTACTTACTTGGGAATTAGTAGTCGGGATTTACTTGCATCATCCTTGGACTGCAATTTCACCAAGTAGTCTTTCTTTTCCTAAAATGGCTAACAAGTCCACAATAAGCCCGTCACTGGAAGATCTCATGTCTTCCATTTTGAAAGTAGTGATGTCCACTATTAAACAAAAGCAGTGTCAGTGTTGTTATTTCCCTATGAACAGCAAGTAACAAGTGCATAAAAATCATCTTGACTATTATCAGTTATCATAATCATTTTATTTTGCTGCTTTGAGAAGTGATGAAACTATAACACAGCTGTTTGACCACATGCAAATTGGCTATTTTTAGAGCAATTTATCTTGCCATATAGGCCTTCAAAGGTCATGATTTGTATGTTATAGCACCCTCTATATGCCTATTCCTCATAGCAAGGCATGCAAAAACTAGATTTTTGTGAAAAAATGTATTTGCCCGCAATGAAATTTCATCAAATTTGCACAGGATGTAGTGAGTAGAATAATCCAAATTAGATGTCAAAAGTGTCGCCATTCATATTTGTTTTATTCCCATTTTATCATAATAAATGACTGTTAAACAGCTGTGATAAACTATAACAGGCTGAAACTCCCTAAGAACTTGCAAATTAAAATCATTAGCAACACACTTTGCCCCCAACTTCAGAACCTCATCAAAATTGAGAGTTGGATAACAAAGAAAACTTATTTTTCTCATAATACCAGCAAAAAGTGTAGACCTGAGAAATGGTTCCTTCAGATGCTAACAACAAATAGGTCCCCATGTTATTGACCACACCATAACCACGCATACTGTTCTATGGGTCATTGCGATACACATTTTTGCTTCCGATATTCTAAACACTAAGCAATTTAACTCAAAATTTGAAATCTTTTTGTCCTTGATATATGCCTCTATGCCCTGGGAAGGGGTGGAAGTTCTTGTATTTTGGTTGGGTATGCATGCCCCGGGGGTCTCACATTGGGATGAAGTATGGGTATGTGCCTCCTATAAGACCCTCATTTTCAGGCTCTTTTTCAGTTCCAGAGACCCCCATTTTAGGGCCATTTCAGTTCCAGAGACCCACTTTTCTTGTCAAAAGCCATATTCTATCAAATTTTCTTCAAAAAACCTCAAAAAGTAGCTGGAAATTGAGGGAAATTGAAGCTTATTTTCTGAAATTTTTGGAAAATCTAGTTCTGGATACCCTATTTTTGGGCCTCAAATCAGCTTCGGAGCCTCAATTTTTGAAATCTGGGAGGCACATGCCCCCAATCCATGCTTATTCAAAAAATCTCTTCTAGTCCTACTGGGGCATGGGGTTTCAAAATTCAGTCAAAATTGTGACTCGTCCAGTGATACAAATAGGTAAAAGAATGTACATTTGTCATGGGCATATCCAGGATCTCGCACCCCGGGGTGCGCAATCCTGATGTGATCCCAGCCCATGCTGCAGAGGGTCCAGGGGGTGCTTAAATAAACTTTAAACTGCTAATAGTCGTGTCCACACAGAGGCTGAAACTCTGGAGTTTTCAAAACTCTGGAGTGTTGATCGGAGTTTTATCGAGGGTCTAGCGGGGTTTTATCCCCCCTAAAAAAACTTGGGGTGAAGTTCCAACTCTGATAACACTCCGGAGTGTTTTGGAGTATCATGCCGTGTGGACAGCTTCGGGGGATAGTGAGTGGAGGTGAACTCGCAAGGTCAAAATTTCTGTGTTTGAATATCACGCGGGAAAGTTCACGGCTTCCGGTATGTTGACTTCCGGGCTACACTCCGATATGAGAAGTGGAGGAGAATGGTCGGGGGATGATTTCAGAGTTTTGACCATTGTGTGGACACAATTTGGAGTGAAGTAAAACAAGGCGGTTCTCGAACCACAAGTCTCGCCTGCTTTCGCGCTTAATTGTAAGACAAAAAGCAGCACACCAGAGTGCAACTGTGCGAGTCCAGGGTGTCCCCAAAAAAGTTGTGCAACCAAAAAAAAAAAAAAAAAAAAACAATCCTGATGTGATCCCAGCCCATGCTGCAGAGGGTCCAGGGGGTGCTTAAATAAACTTTAAACTGCTAATAGTCGTGTCCACACAGAGGCTGAAACTCTGGAGTTTTCAAAACTCTGGAGTGTTGATCGGAGTTTTATCGAGGGTCTAGCGGGGTTTTATCCCCCCTAAAAAAACTTGGGGTGAAGTTCCAACTCTGATAACACTCCGGAGTGTTTTGGAGTATCATGCCGTGTGGACAGCTTCGGGGGATAGTGAGTGGAGGTGAACTCGCAAGGTCAAAATTTCTGTGTTTGAATATCACGCGGGAAAGTTCACGGCTTCCGGTATGTTGACTTCCGGTCTACACTCCGATATGAGAAGTGGAGGAGAATGGTCGGGGGATGATTTCAGAGTTTTGACCATTGTGTGGACACAATTTGGAGTGAAGTAAAATAATTGGATCAAATATTCACCTCAGGAGTTTCAAACCCATGGAGTTTTGTGACCGTGTGAACATGGCTATTGCTAAATTGCGGTGTGATCACTGAAAATCAGATCCATCCAAACAGTGCAACAATTTCTATCATTTAAGCATGTTTAAAGTTTGATTCTATTTTGACCTATGACCCAATCATGTTAGGAGCGTCCGTATCATGGACACATGCAGCCCTGGATCAGCTTAGTACTCAGCTGAATGAATTCCTGACACCACCACAAGCCATCACCAATGACTTGTGGATACCCAAAGAAGACGACCCAATAATCTGTTGTTCAGAGGGAGCTTGTCGTCCCTGCCAAAAATATTTTAGAAAGGACCAAGAAATGAGCAGTGTGTGGATAGAAGTCATTGTAGGTCATATGTTGATTTTCACAGACTTGGAGGGAGTGGTTCTGTGCAACTACCTTAATTAGAGAATAAAGGTGTGATTTGGGAACCGGTACTCTCTTTACGATGAATTGAAACCAAGAATTTGTCATAAAGAGAGTACCAGTTCCCCAAATCAGTCATTTTTAACCCAATTTTGCAATCCTTACGACTTAAATACAACAAAGAAGGACTGCCACCACCCAGTGAGAACTCAACGTTGAACACGATGAACATACGCAATGAGACGCAACATTGGCAGGCGCACACGAATGTAGCCAAATGTGGTATGACGCGAGCGCTTCAACCTCCAAATAACGGCAATATGCAGTGCATACTACCTGGGTTCAATTATCAAATTGAACCCAGGCATCAGCCAATTAAATTGCTTACATTTTCAGTTGTTTAAGAATGTGGGGTAAAAGGTCATCTACAGTTATGTAGGATCAGTTAGGACATAATTAGGCACCATGATATTCAAAGTTGTGCGTTTTTGCTTTATCCAAGGATGACTCTATGACGGACCAGTGGGAACTCGGCACACCATCACGAACTGCTGGCCCTGATATGCCTCGTCTAGCTACTTTCAATCCTCTCTTAGTGTCGACGTACAACGTGCGCACTTTGCATCAAGAAGGAAAGTTACATCAACTTTTCACAGGCTGCAACGATGTAGGACTTGACATTGTTGGTATTCAGGAACACCGCCTAATCACAACATCACCAACTGACGAAGTATGGTCAGACGACAGAAACTGGGTACTCGTTTACAGCTCTGCTACAGAACAGAGACATGGAGGGGTCGGATTGGCCATGGTCAAGCATGTCCACAGATGCCTGTTGAGTGTACAATCAGTCAGCCAGCGGATCCTAACAGCTACCTTCCATGGTAATCCACGGCTCACAGTAACAACTCTCTATGCTCCAACAGAGTCAGCTAGTGACACAGACAAGGACACCTTTTATGACACTCTCAAAGAACACCTTGAGACTGTAAAGAGGCATGATATCCATCTACTAATCGGGGACTTCAATGCCAGAATTGGCAAGGATAGCCACCTGTCTAACCCAGTAGTTGTTGGTCCTCACTGTTACCATGAGGAAACTAACACCAATGGTGAGAGGCTTGTTTCACTCTGTCAAGAGTACCAGCTAAGGCCAGCTCAGGCAAGATTCCCCCAACCAAGCAGCCGTCTATGGACCTGGATGCACCCAAATGGTTCCAAATCCCAGCTGGACCACATCATAGTCAATGGCAAATGGGTGAATTCTCTCCGTAACTGCAGAGCCTACAACACTGTGGAGCTTGATTCTGATCAAAAAAAAAAAAAAAAAAAAGACCAAGAAATGAGCAGTGTGTGGATAGAAGTCATTGTAGGTCATATGTTGATTTTCACAGACTTGGAGGGAGTGGTTCTGTGCAACTACCTTAATTAGAGAATAAAGGTGTGATTTGGGAACCGGTACTCTCTTTACGATGAATTGAAACCAAGAATTTGTCATAAAGAGAGTACCAGTTCCCAAATCATAGGTCATTTTTAACCCAATTTTGCAATCCTTACGACTTAAATACAACAAAGAAGGACTGCCACCACCCAGTTAGTTCCAATGATTGTAACCTCAGGTCTGACGTTACTTTTATCGCTGGACATTATCGTTAAAGTTAATAACAGAAGTGAATGTACAAAGCAACCCGAAGTCATGCTCAGCAGGACTACCACCCAGTGAGAACTCAACGTTGAACGCGATGAACATACGCAACGAGATGCAACATTGGCAGGCATGCGCGAATGTAGTAAAATGCGGTATGACGCGAGCGCTTCAACCTCCAAATGACGTCAATATGCAGTGCATACTACCTGGGTTCAATTATCAAATTGAACCCAGGCATCAGCCAATTAAATTGCTTACATTTTCAGTTGTTTAAGAATGTGGGGTAAAAGGTCATCTACAGTTATGTAGGATCAGTTAGGACATAATTAGGTACCATGATATTCAAAGTTGTGCGTTTTTGCTTTATCTTTCACGAAGACAAAAAATAAACCATGGTAACTTTTGTTTATGGTTGAGCTGGCAAAAAATGCAACCTCCAGATGACCACTAATCCAAAATAAGTGAACATACTATAGACATTGGTCATTTTCTATGAATGTGCACAAGTTCCATGAAA
Source organism: Ophioderma brevispina (assembly GCA_023653785.1). Taxonomy (NCBI): domain Eukaryota; kingdom Metazoa; phylum Echinodermata; class Ophiuroidea; order Amphilepidida; family Ophiodermatidae; genus Ophioderma; species Ophioderma brevispina. The sequence continues at coordinate 231,292 of JAMKCH010030806.1, read as the reverse complement.
ATTTGGTAATATCTTGATATACACCCCAGAGATGTTTGTGTATAGCTTGCCCTTACACTTCACCATTGAGGTGCATTCTGTGAAATACGACTATGCCACACTTCACAGCTCCACAGAAAAGGAACTAAATGCAAAGGTTTACCAGCATAATCAAATGGCCCAAGATGCCTACCTGACCTTTTAACTCTTTTACAAGAGTTCCCTACCCTTGGACATGCATTTTATTCCATAAAGTCTGCTGAATTCATAGGGTCACAAGTGTCCCAAGGTCACAATTGGCCACACTGATTCCATGAAGGCGATTGAATTTGTGGCTTACTGTATTTTGCGAAACGAAACAGAACTCCCATTGAATTACACGCTTTATTCCGTCATGCATGCATAACATACACAACGGAATAAAGCGTGTAATCCAATGGGAGTTCTGTTTCGTTTCGCAAAATACAGTAAGCCGAATTTTTAGAAGTAGTCAGTGGAAGGTGGTCAGGTAAACCTGGTCAGCTTACAGAAATTCCCCAGCCAAATCATGGACCGACATTTTTTACCAAGGCATAGCTATTATCGCTTTACAATTATACTTACATTGGGTCCTTTCAAACTAAAGCTTGACTTGCAGGAAGTCTGTATTATCTTCAAGTGTTGCTACCAGACAATTTGGCAAGGTCCTCATCTGCCACAAGATGTGATGCTGCACTTTATTCTGAAAGGCTGCAGAATTCTTCAGGGTCACCAGAAACTTGGGGTCACTCAAAACCCAACTTCATGGACCTAGAAAGCATATACTACATCTTGGTACACTGGACACAAGAGAGCCCATAAAGGCCACCTTCCCTCATGATGTTAGTAAGAGACTTAGCCAAACAAATGCTCATTGACCAATATATTGTGATACAAAGCACTGACCAGCTGGAAAAGTATTCCATAGAGTCTAACTCTGGACCTGTCTATGCCAAGTCCTTTCATGTGCAGTGTACCATGTAGGGCACTGGCATGTTGACTTTTGTGTGCATTTACAATTACAATATTGATTTTGTGTGTATGTATTGGGGTGTTTTTGTTTTGGCCAAGTAGTTGGTTTGTGTGCTTTGAGGTGCAATGATGAGCATGCTAACAAGTGACCTTGAACTAAGGCATTACATATCATGAGCAAGGTGCATTTTTCACCTGTGGACAAAAATATCACCAAGGACCCAAAACTTTCAGCCCACAGCCTCTACCCATTCTGATTTTGCAATTTCGACAATGAACTTGCGTTGCTGACATTCCTATTTTGATCTAGAGTAAGCAAGTGGAATAAGAGGTGACTACTTAAAGAGACATGAGATTTCCAGAAAGAAGCGCCCCCAATTTTTGTCGAAACCCGTTTTTTTTTTGCATATTTGGAATGCTTACCAATGTATAAGATCACACCTGAAGTGAATTAGCCAAATACGCCATCTTTATGTAATAAGATGATTTAGTACTTTCTGTCGTGCACGACAGAAAGTCAAAGCATGGTTTTCTATGGGGACGATTGCGATAGCAGGCAAGTTCAAAACAAGGTTTGCGGTTTTCTTTTGTACTTGTTTGTTCAATAAACCTTCAAAACGTTCTCGGTAGGTGGTCTACGACCGATCCAGTGAAATTTGAGAGAAATTTGTATCCTCAATAAATCTCCTCCTGTCACTTTAAATTTGAAAGGACCCGAAACAGACAACAGGGTGTCGACATTTCAATTTGAACATCGTTTACAAAGAGATTGCATAATCGTTGGACCCTGTTGGTCTATGCACAGCTAGATCGGAACCCAGTCATCTATTTGCTTAATACTAATACCAAGATTTATATCACTAGACATATATAATTTCCTAATATGTGCATTCAAACCATTTTTGGAAATTAAAGACTTTGAAATTTACAGAGTACCTCTTAAGTGAAATATAAGTCTGCAGAATTCTCAAAAGTTATTTTTTCCAACTAACAAATTGGTAAAAAAACAGCGGTGTTAAAAAGAAATGAATCTCCATTCAATTATGTGTTGTAGTAAGTGTCCGTACAGACATTAATGACTAAATATCCAATCCTTATCCTTATTTGGTTGTTTTGGGTTTTAAAACTTGTAGGGTATGTTAGGATACCTGTACTTATTACAGACAAGCAAAAATCTGATTTTTGATGATTTTTTTCATTTTATTGATTTTGCAAATCACTGATAGTGCCTTTAAAGACACTGATTTGCCAAATCAGAAAATTGAAAATATAAAAAAATCAGTTGTTTGTATGTCTGCAACCCTGCAAGTGATATGACCAAAATCAACCCAATAAGGACGGAATGAGATATTTCAGTCATTACTGTCTGTGCGGACACTTACTACAACATGTAGTTGAATGGAGATTCATATCTTTGAACATTGCCATTTTTTTAAATTTGGCAAAATAACATGAGAATTGTACAGACTTATCCTTCACATTTAAGCTTCTCCTGCAAATTTCAAATATTTTGACTTTTGTTTGGATCACTGATAGCGCCTTTAATCTATTTTTAGAATGAGAAGGTTAACAAATATAAAGTTTTTGAAAATTTACATCGAAAATGCAAATTAATTCAACATCATTCTTAGACGTCGATTCAATTCGCAAAAATTTGCTAAGTTTTGAAAAATTCTCCCCTTTAATCTATTTTTAGAATGAGAAGGTTAAAAAATATAATTGTTTCACACACAGGGTAAGAATATATCCTAGTGGGCAATTGACATTGGAACCTCAAAAATATGTCTCAAGTTTTTGAAAATTTACATCGAAAATGCAAATTGATTCTTCCTCATTGCCCACTCCATCACTTTCCTCGGTACTCTATCAAAGGCCTTCTCCAGGTCCACAAAACACATATACAGCTTCTTCCCTTTTGCTCAATATTCCTCTTGCATCCTCCTCAAAATGAACACTGCATCTATCGTTCCCTTCCCTGGCATAAAACCAAATTGCATCTCATCCACTTTCACTATCCTCCGAATTCTGTTCTCTAGTACCCTCTCCACAATTTTCATCGCATGCTCCAACAACTTCACACCCCTATACGCACCACAGCTCATTGCATCCCCTTTTCCCTTAAAAATTGGAACTAACACACTCACAGCCCACTCCACCGGCATTCCTCCTCCATCCAACACCCTCTGACACAACTCCCTCATCACACCAATCCCTATCTCTCCACTCGCAATAATCATCTCAACACTCACTTCCGAGGGTCCAGCAGCCTTTCCTGTTTTCATTTCTCCAATTGCATTTACCACTTCTTCCTGACTGACTCTCTCAACTGGCCCTTTTATAATTTATATAATATACGCTATAAAGTAATTATTGAACACATATCGAGTGGTTTCATGGAAAAACGGAATTATACTGACCATAAAATGAATTTTGACTCACCATGCGCTATTTGAAATTCGCGCTACTGCATATGGGATAGGTATATGTGTTATGCGATACTGACGGCACAGTAGCGTCATACATCTTCACCAATGACGCTTTCATAATGTGTATTTCCTATGGCATGCATGACGCAAACGTGCCGGCCATATCGCATAACACGTTATACACTAGCGCGGTGTTTAAATAGCGCATGGTCAGACTAGATGGTTTTAAGTCATTTTTATGGTTATAATAATTTTGTTTTTTGATGAAACCACTATATATGTGGTCAATAATTATTTTATGGAATATATTGTATAATATTATTCATTGTACGGGTTCTCCTTTAAGGTGCAACAAGAGATTTCAAATATCAGGAGTCCCTAAAAAATTGAAAGTACTAATATTTGCCTTGATGTAAAGCTTTCCATCAAAAATATTCCATCTGAAAGGATTAAGCTGAGGAATGTTTCTTTGGTACAAAAAATTTGAATTTTATAATTTCGTATAGGAGCAAATACGAAATTCAGCCAATGTTTGCGCCCCCAATTTTTGTCGAAACCCGTTTTTTTTGCATATTTGGAATGCTTACCAATGTATAAGATCACACCTGAAGTGAATTAGCCAAATACGCCATCTTTATGTAATAAGATGATTTAGTACTTTCTGTCGTGCACGACAGAAAGTCAAAGCATGGTTTTCTATGAGGACGATTGCGATAGCAGGCAAGTTCAAAACAAGGTTTGCGGTTTTCGTATAGGAGCAAATACGAAATTTAGCCAATGTTTTACCTTGAAATATAAGCAAATCAAAATCACTTTTTTTCTCTTTCAAAAGCCAAATACAAGGTAAGAAGCCTATTGAGTGTCTAATCTACATGAAATAACTATTGACACAATATTAAAAAAAAAAAAAAAAAAAAAAGAGATTTCAAATATCAGGAGTCCCTAAAAAATTGAAAGTACTAATATTTGCCTTGATGTAAAGCTTTCCATCAAAAATATTCCATCTGAAAGGATTAAGCTGAGGAATGTTTCTTTGGTACAAAAAATTTGAATTTTATAATTTCGTATAGGAGCAAATACGAAATTCAGCCAATGTTTTACCTTGAAATATAAGCAAATCAAAATCACTTTTTTTCTCTTTCAAAAGCCAAATACAAGGTAAGAAGCCTATTGAGTGTCTAATCTACATGAAATAACTATTGACACAATATTTGGGTGCCTCAAAAATCTCTTATTGCACCTTTAAAAGTGAAGGATAAGTCTGTTGACGTTTTTTTTTTCAATTTCTTCCAACTGAAGAATTGACAGAAAAGAAATAAAACGACAGTGTTCAAAGATACACTTCTCCATTCATTTATATTGTAGTAAGTATTCATACAGAGAGTAATGACTAAAATATCAAATTTTGTCCTTATTAGGTTGCTTCTGGTCTTCTGATTTGCAGGGCATGTTAGGATACCTGTACTTGTTACAGACATGCAAAAAAGCTTCATTTTAGATATTTTTTTTTTCATTTTTTAGCAATCACTGATAGTGATAGTGTTTTTAACCTCCTGCCTGGGCTCTTAATTACCAATATGGCCATTAGTGGCTTCAAGTTCAGAGTCCGGGGTACCAACCCATTGTATAGAGTGCATGCATGGTTAAAGGCACTATCAGTGATTTTCTTTATCAGAAATAAAAAAAAAAAAAAAAAAAATGTTATTAAGCTTGAAAATGATCAGAAAGTCGTAAACAACAATGGAATGTTTGGCGCCCTCTATGGTCTAATGTGCTGCCTACAAGGCAGCCGGTAGGGGAGTACCTGTGAAGGTACTCCCGTGGAGTAGCTGCAGAGGTACTCCACTACTGGTGGCTTACATGGGTACCTGTCAGTCACCTAGCAGGCAACTGCAGAGTACACTGTAGGATGGGTACTGCTAAGTAAACATAGCTGCTATCCATCCAGTGGTTTGTATACTTCACAAGTACTTAGTTGTAGGTACTGCATCAATAGTGCATCAATGGGGTATCCTTGGAGTAGAGCTAAGAGTACCCATGGAGTAGCCTAAGCTCTGGGTTACACCGTGAGTAGGAATCTTGCTGTGTAAGTATTCATACAGAGAGTAATGACTAAAATATCAAATTTTGTCCTTATTAGGTTGCTTCTGGTCTTCTGATTTGCAGAGCATGTTAGGATACCTGTACTTGTTACAGACATGCAAAAAAGCTTCATTTTAGATATTTTTTTTTTCATTTTTTAGCAATCACTGATAGTGATAGTGTTTTTAACCTCCTGCCTGGGCTCTTAATTACCAATATGGCCATTAGTGGCTTCAAGTTCAGAGTCCGGGGTACCAACCCATTGTATAGAGTGCATGCATGGTTAAAGGCACTATCAGTGATTTGCTATATCAGAAAATGGTAAAATTCATCAAAAATCAGATTTTTGCATGTTTTTAAGTAGTACGGGTATCTTAACATACACTGAAAGTTATAAGACCAAAAGCAACCTAATAAAGACAAAATCAGATGCTTCAGTTAAAACTGTCCATACGGACACTTACTACAACACGTAATTGAATGGTGATTCATCTTTGAACACTACTGTTTTTTTACCTTTTCTGTCAATTTCTCCATTGGAAAAAATAACTTTTATATGAGAATTCTACAGACTTGTCCTTCACTTTTTAAGCTTTAACTACAAATTTCAAATATTTTTACTCTTTTGAATGGATCACTGATACTGTCTTTAAATGAGATCTACTGTGGGGCAAAACATCTGAACCACAACGCCGACTAAACCACAATGCAGAAAAGAAAAAACGACAGATTACGATAACTTTTTTTTTCTGGTAGAGTACCTCCTTTAATTTTTGTTTGTCACATGACCAATGACCATAAATACAAAGTTGTCAGCCGTTGACTATTGTTCAAACTAAAAAATAAAAGAAAACGGAATAATAACCAGATACATTATACGTTGGTTTACGGGTAAACAAGTAAACAGCCGGGGAAATACAGTGAATTCTGGGTGATGGGGGTATCAAATTTCTTTTGATTACAGCATCAATGGGGACATGGAAACTAGGGTTATTTTTAATTCAGCTACAGCATTTATACATCACTACATTACAAAAGAAATAAATGAAAAAAAAAGATATTCAGTCATATCACACTGTAAATTCATTTTATGGGCACCCAAAAATGGGCCCCATTTTTTTATACATACAGCTTACACTCCATGCATGTAGGTGAATTTTGGCACAATTATTGTTTATTTTTTTTTATTTTTTTTTTCAATATACCATTTACATTTTTTTGTAACTTTTTTGCTTGTACATATATTGAGTGTACATTACAATAAAAACTCAAAAATACTGTGGTGATACCATTTTTTGCTTACACTGATATTACAAATAATGACAACCCTGTAACTTATTTATCCCCTGTATGTTCAATGATATTGCCCATGGAGCTGGGCCGGTGGTTTTTAAAAACAAAAATAAAAACAAGGATTTCACTCGTTTTTCCGAGTTTCAAATTCCTTATTCAAACAGTCAGCTGCTAAGACATGAGATAAAGCTACACGACATGCCAAGGTTTTGTGCTTATATTCGCTACTTTTTTTAAACAACATTGCGATAATTTTTGTCATTTAATATGGTCATCGCTGTGCATGCTGTTCCAATCAGAATCACAAAGGCTGGCTGTCTTGTAACCATGGTAATGGATCTTTTTAATTGGCAGTACAAACTAACAAAATTCAAATTTTGGCTTTCTATTTGTTCAACAAAAACCCCAAAATGGTTCTCCTCAGCCATTTCACATGAAAAGCGCCTCCAAAAATGTCGTCGGCATTCTTGCAAGCATGCCGTACGACAAGTCTTTTGGCAATAATAATACAAGCAAGTAATAATAATACCCATTCCTTTCTTGTTAAATACAACTTCATCAATATGTATAGTTTTTGTATTATTTTAGTATAAAACAAACCCAAAAAATCATACCCCTGTACAAGTCATAGCAGCACATATAACGAGAAAAGCGCCCTCGGACCACAAGTTTCACCAGCACTCGAGAGCGTAATTCTCAACAAAACCCCGCTTACAATTTGTTGTCATTTTTTTAAATACAAATAACACAACAACATATACCTTGCAAGGTTCGAAGACCTCATACGTACATTCAATTAGTTTAAACATGTGGCACCACTATTATAAGCTTGGTCGCTTTTTCATCATAATCATTATAATACTCCTATCTACAAAAGTCCATACACATGTGCAAAAATTGAAGCAAAAAAGCAACTTGGGATACAATACAATATATTAATATACTTCTCGTAACCATCCTATTAATTTTTTTTAGTTTTTTTCTTCATATTTTTTTCGTAAATCTAGAACTTGGTCGTTGTATGCTTTTAGCTTTGATAATATAAAAAAAGCAAACCTCTCTTTGCGCGTGTAAAAAGTTAATCGTTAGCTCTACGCAAGCCATACGTGGTTTACGCTATAAATGGTCCTATTTACAAATTGACTCCCACTCTTTGTGGGTTAAAAAAAACCAAAGAAAAAAATAGCAACCTAACAAACTAAGGTTATATTTCTTGTTTAAATTGTGGTCGCTGCGGAACAATGGGGGCATTCTAAAACATTTAAGATGACAGGGATTTTCAACAGACAAAACGGGTTGCTTTTAGCATACACTAACATACACTCATGAGACTGGACTAATATGTGCTTAATAACAGCGGTTTCACATAATACAAGTATGCATACAAAAAATAAACACATAGAAAACTCTTTTTAGCTTTACATAAAACACCAACAATATTTTTTTCTTCATACAAATGGGCACAAAAATGTCCCGTAGCCCAATTATGTTACTTTATTTTTGTCCTACTGTTAACAAGCTACTTGTTTGCTTTCAACCGGTCTTTTTTTTATAAACAGGTTATACAAAGCAATGTGGTACAATGTCCAATTTCAATAACATTTTTTTTTTCGATTGCAGTTTAGTACTTGCAGCAGCAAAAAACATTTTCTTTTACATTTATCCACTTAATTTATTCCTCACATCACAAAAACTTCACACATCCCAAAAAACAGATACAATAATGCAATTTGCTATTTTCTCTGTACATGCTTTACACAAAAAAGGGAAATAAAAAAGGGAACTTTTCCCAAATCTAATTTTCTGTTATCATTTCGGAGTGGTTTGGTCAGTTTGGGTAAATTGGTATTAGGAATTATAAAAGATCCACCTACATCTACAAATATAACAGAAAATTCATATCATATTAACATAATATATATGCATATTTATAAAGCAGACGATTAGATCTACAAGTATTCATTAATTTTAATCCCTACACAAAAATTGTATCGCGATACATTTAAAGTGACCCGAAAAATCAGTTTTATTTTTCGTGCTGTGCACCTTTTTCTTCTCTCACGACTCATTATTTCAGAGAGTACACAAAATGGGACCAATTACATACATATATTAATTACTATTAATTAATATAGTTTGCCAGCATTGTGAATATGTTACTATGGCACAGCCATGGGGAAAATTGACATTCTCCTCAGAAAAGAACAAAATATTTAAAATTAATGGATGATAATTCCATTCTTCTATCCTAGTCACCACTAGTTGTACAAACACAGAACTTCCTGGGTGAATTCTTCACTAATTAAATATAGACCTATTGAATTGACTACACTAAAACTAAAAATGAACAAAGTTTTGAGTATAGCTAGACCTGGTACCAGTTAATGTGAAAGAAGCCAAAGTTACCATCGGAAAAATGGTGCTTTTGTGTGGTTGTAAAATTTACATCTCATTTTATTTGAGTGTGTGTGTGTGAGTGAGTGAAGACAATTCCTACATCACATTCTAAATTTCTAACTTGATCCAAAAACCATTTTTTAAAAATTTCTTTCTTGTTTCTCACTCAAGAAAATCACCAACTTTCTACACCAGGTCACATCACTGCTTGACTTGAACAGTAATCAATTCTTTGCAGAAATCTTGTCTTTTTTGTAACAAATTTGTTCTAATTATTAACATTTTAAGTAACTTTGAAGTCACTTTGTGCCTTATTAGATCAAGATCGAAAAAAAATAAACTCCTAAAGACCTGGTTTTGTGGAAATTGGTAAGACATAGGTAATCCACTTTGGGCTTTTTACGAATACTTCGCACACTATCTTCTCTGGGGTTGGGTTAACATTCTACCCTTTAGACTATGATTATGGTTTGAAATGGGCATTAACTGTCCTGGCTAATTGAGACATGCAGATTCAAAATTGAGAAAAAAAGATGGCGGTTCATCAGAAAGGTGCTTTTAGTGGTTTCTTTGATATTTTCATGCTCTAAATTTGGAAAGAAGCTGGCCTGATTTTATAACCTACTGCTTCCAAATTCAAGTTGTGGTGTATTTTTGGTAAGGGTTTTATATTAGTAAAGTATTTGTGGGACTACAAAGGCAGAGTGTGTGTGAGGTATTATGTAATTGCTCCAGAAAAAAGACCAAATGGTTTCCACCAGCTTATCACCTCAACAAATCTTATAAAATCGATCCAATTTCAGAATCAAACATTAATGTCCATAATCATCTCTACATCGTATTACATCTAACGCTACTTTGTATTGCCTATCAGAAGAATGCAGAGTGCTACTGTACAAGAGATGAAGTTATAATAGTCTTGTATAAACAAGCTACATGTACATCTAACTAGTATTTCAACATGATTTGGGCAGCCATTTTGTTTTGAACAAAGGGGAAAAATAAACAAATTAAAAAAAACCCTCTACATTTAGTACACATAAGCTTGTATCTTACAATATTTGAACTTGTATTAATAATTATAATAATAATGTCTACAATATTAATATATTTTCCCGCAAGCACCACCGACTATACATGATGCATGGTGGCACCATTTTAATATTTATTTCTTGGCAGTTAATTTATACAATTGTTATCATTCATATTTTATGATAAATTCAAGAAAAGTCCATTCTGTTCTTTAAAAAGTGCTTTCCGCTACCACAAAGGATTATTTCAAGAAATTGCTATTTCATTTGATAATTTGGTGCATCTTTTTCAGAATACACACATTCATACAAGCAAGGTGATTGGAAAATTACAGGTAAGTCATGCAAGGTCAAAGTTCAAAGTTCATTTTTTTTGGGAAAGGTGATCAATAATTACAATTATCATTCAGACAATTTACATAACAATGCTTTCATTTTATTAAAAAAAAGTTACAATACTTTAAGTTTCAGATTCATAATGTTATAGAAAATTAGATTTTGTGTAGATGGAAAACAAAAATGCAGTTCGTCAAATGATGGAGCAGAACGTGGAAACCTAAATTTCCATGAAAAAACAGGCTAACTTATAAAATGGACTACAATACTTTTTTCAGAAAATAAACTAGAAATAGTGGTGTGTTATCTGCTCTACGTTATCCAGCACAAACATTCATCTTTACACTATGTGTTATAAAAAATTCTTAGCTAGCCCTGAGAAGCCGCGACATTTGACCAATACAAGAAGCGTGTGTCAGGGCACAGTTAAACCCCTCCCACAATAACATTATAATATAACCGGTTGCATTATGGGTAATGACCATCAATCACTCCCGACATACATTTCTCATCTCGTGTGAGATTTTTTTTTTACATGCAAGTGATAAAGTTTACAACATGTGATCACCTAATTTATAATCGGTCTCACACCAAAAGAAAAACTGTTCAACTTGACAATGGTAACCATAACCTCAGTGTTGTAGAGCTGCAGTTATTAGCAGATTGTTTTACCAAAGCCAACTAAATTTGAACTCTTTTTGGACACACTTATGATATAAAGCAGCATCAATTCTGCATTTAAAGCGCCATCTACCATCTCCCATCTCTTATGGTGGGTTCATATTTCATCGGCAGACATCGGCCGACACTAGTCGTTCGAACATGCTTTGCGCATCGGATGCACGGACATACGCGTTGCGTGAAAGCATGTTTGAAAGGCTAGCGTCTGCAGACGTCTGCCGAAGAAGTATGAACGCACCTTTACCCTGGTAGTACAATTTGTCTCATCAGAAGTTGAGTGACGTCATGACACATCTTTCAATTCTTGTTAGCGTTTTGATTATGCCGATATTATTCGTGCATATAACACTGTATGTCTAAGGAAAGTTCAAGCGTTTCAGACCTAAATGTGATGTCATTCTCAATTCCTGATGTATACACTTTGATTATAACTGAATAGGCACTGGTTTGTTTTACTTAAATTATAAATGTCTAAGCACTCAAATTTTGCAATATTGTCAACAAGAGATTAGTGATATACTTGACCCAAATGTGTTGTGCTCTACTAAAATATGATATTTATTTTTGATCTCAAAGCCTATTCAGTAATATCAATATCTAGACCCAATATATGCTCAATGACCCCCTAGTTCATTAGGCATTAATATACAACTATTACCCAAGAACTAAGGGGCCCATGAACATGGTGTGCATGGTTCACTTAACTGTGCCCACAAAATTGAGGCTGTGATAAATTTTGCTTGCAGCTGTGAGCTGGATTCTCAAAGAAATTGAGCACATTTTGTTTTATGCGAGTTGTAAAAAACGGTGAAAAGTGCCCAAAGTGCCCATGGCACTAAATCTGGTGATGTGCTGCCATGTATTAGCATAACTATTTATCTTTGCTCGAGTCAGTGGCTCTTGAAAAGGTTTTTCATGCGACTGTGTTGCCTGAAGAACCATTTCAAGAGCCACTGACCAAAGACTTGGCATAATAGTATATTTGATAGGAATTTCTGACAAATGGCAGCTATTGCATTTAAGACCGTGGACTCATATGACAATTTGACAACTGGCCTAGATTTGTTCTGTTCTTATTAGTGCTATAGGTACAGAACAATATGGTAATGTTTGCAGCTAGAGTTGAGTAACAAAACTTTATAAAACAAGATGTACATGGTACATTGTGTTTCTACTTTGTAAGACTACTTTTAAGTACCATTATTCATTCCAAGTGTCTTGAACAAACTTCTTTTTTGACCAACATATTTTAAATTTCTCCTTAACACTCTCCAAAAAAATCTGAAAAGTTGAATAACTCTGAGCCTTTGCAAATATCTGCTTAGGACTCAGTTTTGGATTGGTCAACTTGGAAGATATTCAAGACACGAGGAATACGAAGGTAATGTAACTAAGTTGGGATTTTATTTCCATAGCAACAAGAAATTATCCCTTTTTGTGAACTAACAGAGCAGCAAATCACGAGCACAGACCATATGTACATGATACCGACGGTGTCTTGGCAATTGTATATCATCATTGTGAATTTTGCAATTATGCAGGTAGATAGATCATGAACTATAAACTATCCAATAAGTGTTCTCTGCGATAACCAATTATAGTGAAAAAAAATAGATGCAGTAGTGGTAGGCAGTGTAACTTTAGGCATTTTCAAAACAAATTTGATCTTTTTTGAAATCATTTTATAAAAAAAATACTGATCCAAGATGGCCCTATGTTTTGTAATCATTGGAATTACACTTATGGATTCAGGATTTCAGACATTTTACTGACAAAATGATGCCTCTTGGCTGCTTGAAATTATGAAATTTGTGTTTAAACCCAAAAAAGTAAAGTTGGTGCTGATTTGTTAGTGCTGACACCATTTATTATCACAGACATATAGTAAATGCTATGACATCACAAATCGAAAGTACATCTACTTTTTTATGCTAGGGTTGGTCCAGTTGCAGCTGCATTGTTTGACGAAGGTTTCGTGTGCTCTTCCAAATCACATCAGTGCAAAATAAAACATGGTGTCCTCTCAACACGGAGGGCGCAGGCCTCCTCGCAACATTGAGGTCACAGTCGCCTGGGCATCATTGTTCATTATGACTTGTCCGATGACGAACTGCTTGCTTTACTTCTGCTGGTTGCCGCAAGAAACTGCTGTTGTCTTACCGCTTTCTTTTCGTGGTCGGGAGTTAACAAATGTCTATGCACGTCTTCCTCTGTGATTAGTGCTTCCCGTGGACACACCTGACAGAGGAATCGATTTGTGGGCAGTTTTTCAACAGTTTCTTCAATGTTCACTACTTGCCCAAGATAACACAAGGAGAGCTGATGAGAGGTGACAGAATCGCGATCCGTGAACACACGCTCACATTTTTTACATAGATACCGGTTGGTGGAAGAGTTTGGCCACAAGATGAATTTATCTTTGTTCAAGTTGGGTTTGCTCCGAGAACTGCTTGGTTTTGGTGGCGGCGAAGATGATGATTCTGCCGGTTTAGCACCAGCAGCAGCAGCGGCGGGGGCTGATGGAGCAGCACCGCCGACTCCCTGGAGTTGAGCAGCAGCTAGTGGATTAGCGGCAGCTCCGGCTGCAGCATAAGCTTGCAGTACATGCGGTGGCACTGCACCTCGCAAAGCTGGATCGTAGGCGAACAGCGCCTCCTGTCCCATTGCGTACATTGGGTACATCATTTGCATCTGGGCATAGTATGGGGCCATACCGCCATACAAGTATTGCATTAGAGCAGCATCTTGGTGAGACATCTGGGATGTCATTGACGTTACTGCAGCAGCATGCTGGGCTTGGGCAGCCCTCTGAGCAGCTTCTTCCTCTTCTCTCTTGGAATCTTTCTTTTCTGTTGTAGCAGCTGCTGATGCTGCTCCTGCTGCTGATGGCCCTTTGTCACCTTCTGCTTTCGCCATAGCAGGTGGCGTTGGGATCATTCCCGCCGCTGCCGCCATCTGGGGTGGCAACATGTGCGCCCCCATAGCTTGTAGGGCCTGCATTTGTGCAGCTGCCATTGGGTTCAACATACTCTGTTGTAACATAGCCTGAGAACTACCCAGAAACTGTTGCCCTGGTGCACCCGGTGTTGTTTGTTGTTCAGGTTGCTGTTGTGACGGCTGCTGTTGCTGCATTGGTTGCTTCTGCCCATCAGTTGGCGTCATTGGCAGAATGAGACTGCTGTTTTCTCCAGTCTCTTTCTCCAGCTCAGAGCTGATGTGTTTCTTCACATTGTGTATGTGGATTTCGGTGAAGACATGGTCACGTACAGAGAGTGTCATGGAGTATTTAACATTACAGAGTCTGCACATTTCAGGCTGGCCTTCTGATGAGCTCCCAATCATACCAAAGTGTTTTGTGACATTAGTCTTGGTCTTTTTTCCTTAGCTCTGGCATTCTGAAACCACACTTGAATAACACGTTTAGGCAGACCAATTTCTTGCCCCAATAATTCGCACTCATGCATTGTTGGAGTGCGATAATCGGCAAAGCAGTGTTTGAGTACTTTCAGCTGTAGTTGGCTCATCTGTGTACGATACCGTTTGGATGCTTCTTTTCTTCTCTCGGCATCATCCAAGTTACTCATGGAGTCTTCGCTGGGGCCCATAGAACCCGCTTCTGAAGGGGCATTTTCAAATGTATCATCTCCCATAGTACTACTTGTTGGCGACATCATGTCCGACTCTCTTGATATTGAATTGGATGTGTCTTCTATGTTGCCTTCGCCTTGATGTTGCGAAGAATCACTCCCAGCTGTACTACCAGAGCGTGAAGGAGCACTTTCACGAGAAGGAGCATTTTCCCGAGATTGTACATCTACCACACCCGAACCTTCCCGTGCATTATTCTCTGACATACCAGTAGTTTCTGGTCCTGAACCATTTTCTGGCCTTATTTTCTCAGGTGATGATAGCTTTGATTTTTCAGGGGACTGCTTCTCTTCTGTTGGTGGCCTAGGTATATCAAGGCTTGCATGATGCATCTCTCTCATCTCTCTCATATCTCTCACCTCAGCTAGTTTGTGTCTTGGAAATCCTTCCATTTCTGGTTCCCTTTGTGATTTTCCTTCCTGACTTACAATACTATCTCTACTGTTCTCATCATATACCCACTCCTCAGGTCTCCTGCCATGAGGTGGCGGCATTGCAAAAGCATCTGGAGATGGGGGGATCTCCCCTCCACCTGGTGTTGGCGGCTGGGCTAAGATGGCCTCCAGCTGGGCAGGAGTTAGCTGCTGATCAAAATGTCTCATCTTTATGTGAGCTTCGAGAGCTGTCTTGGCTTTGAAAAGTGCACGGCAGAATGGACACTTCCTGGTCTGATTTGGTGCAGAAAGACGAAACTGACCTTTGCGTTCCCGTGCACGAGTGTTTTGAAACCAGACTTGGACTACTCGCTTCTTCAGTCCAACTTCCTTAGAGATCATGTCAAGCATACGTCTTGTGGGATTACTGTCTTCCTGATATTTGGCATACAAGATGTCTAACTGTGCTGGCGAGATAGTGGTTCTTAAACGTTTGTCTTTTGACCCCATCTCTTGGTTGTCCGAGTTTTCCGACGTCGAGAGTGCAGCATCGTCGCTCGCCTCTGACATGGTTCTGTTCTTGGACGGTGAGGCTTCTGGGGTTTGTCCCGTTGCGGCTTTCATGTAACTGAGGTACTGTTCTTGTGTCATTCCATTCATGGCTTCATATGGCATGTACATCATATTATAGGGGGACGGCATCTGCTGAGGGGACATGTACCCACCGAACAAACCCATACTCATCATGTGCACCTGCTGATGTTCTTGCCACTGCTTAAAGTGTGGGAACACCAAACTGCACTGTTCGCACTGATAGTGTACCACAGGGCCATCGTCTCTTCTTCCTGATGACTTCTCGGATTTAGAGTCTGGTTCAGACTTCACCGATTTATCCTCTTTACTGCTGGTACTACTCTCAGATGCTGGCCGAGTTGATGACCCTTGGCTACTCTCTGACCCTATTCTCAGTGGTGGGCTGATTTGAGAACTTGATTGTAAGCTTTCATCATCTTTGAAACAGTGCTGCTTTTGATGTCTTATCAATTCATAGAACCTCTGGAACACCAGGAGACATTTGTTGCACTGATAGTTTAAACCCGGAGTTCTTTTGTATCGGGTACTTCCTGTACTGTCAAGTTCACTGTCTCGAAGAGGCTGGTTTTCAAAAATCTTGCGTGCCTTTTGCCGGGCATTCTGAAACCACACAACAATAACTCTTGGACTAAGGTTTAATAGACGAGACAGGTGGTCCAAATCATCATCTTTAGGATATGCATTATTCTCAAAAAACTCCTGTAAAACCTTAATTTGGTAGTCGGTGAATCGTGTACGACCAGATCGCCTGGAGCTACTGGAGGGAGTTGTTGATGGAGTGCTGGAGTTCTGCATAGAACCCACCATGCCTGGAATTGGTGAAATCGGTGACATGAGGGGAGAAGAGAAATCAGACATGCCGGAAGCTGAGGTAGGGGTTGTTGGAGATGATGTTGTTGGAGTAGTCGGAGCTGCTACTGAAGTACAGATTGGTGGTGGTATACTTGGCTTGATTTTGCTTTCTAATGAAGATGCACTGGTGGCCGTTGACGGTGGAAGTTCACTTCCAGGTCTGCTTTCCATCTTTACCTCAAGTTTACTTTCCACCTTCCTCTCCAAACTTGCTTCTGGTCGAGGAATGGCCAGTTTCTCTGCAATTTGATCAGCCACATCTTTGGCTTTCTTTTCTCGAGAGTTTGGACTATCTACAGTGGTGGGTCTTTTCAATTGATTCTTTATCTCCCAAGCTTCTCTCGCCTTATGTGCATTCTCTTCAGCAGCCCGTACTATTTGATCAACTTCCCTTGGACCTAGAGTTGTTTTCCCTTCCCAACGAGCACGAGCCTCTCTTGCTTTTTGTTCTGCTACTCTGATGATTTCTTCAGCTGTCTCTGCTGGTGCCAGTTGGGGTATTTTGGGCGGTGGTGTTGCACATGATGTTGTCGGGGTGGAGGCACTCCTGGTAGGTTCATGAGGGTGTGGTTTACTGTTGCTCTGTGGTGGTGGAGGTGGAGGAGTTGAGCTCGGAGTTGTTGGCTCATTCTTTATCTTCTGGATTACATCTCCAGTTTTTGCAGCTTGGGCTGCAGCAGCTGCTGCCGCTGCTGCAGCGGCGGCAGCAGCGACAGTTGTTGAAGGTGATTTACCCTCTGGAGGTCTTTCACTCTTTTCTTTTTTGGCATCCAGAAGTGAGGTTGTTGGCGGATTGTTGAAATTATATGGTGAATCTTTGTTACGCTGTCTCTCTTTGAACAGAGTATTCCTGAACCAGTGCTTGATGACTTTGTGAGGCAAGCCCGATTTGTCAGACATTTCAGCAATTTGTTCCTCAGTTGGCGAGTTATTGATATCAAAATATGCACGGAGTATCTTGAGTTGGTCATCGCTGATGCGGGTGCGTGCTCTTTTGGTGGATTTCTGCATGTAGTTGGGATCAATATACTGAACAGCTTGCATGGCAGGAATAGTAGCAGAAGTAGCAGATACAGCAGCCTGCATGGGATGGACTGGTACACTGGGATAGCCTGGTATTGCTGGAGACTGCATCATTGTAAATGGAAATGGATTGGCCATGAACATCTGGGGTGAAGGAGGTGGTGGCATTACCTGGGTTGATGAGGACGACGACGCTGACGTTGATGTGGACGACGACACTGGTGGTGTACTACTCTGTTGTACCTGCTGTAGAATCTGAGATGCTGTAAGCTGTGCTGCTGATGCTGTTGATGTAGCATCCTCTATACTCTGTTGTGACATGGGTGTCTCACTCTTAGGTGCAACTTCTTCCTTTACCTCCTCTTTTTTCTCCTGCTCAACTTCTTTTTCTTCCTCAACCTTTTCTAACTCCACCTCCTCTCTGTCAGTTTCCTCAATTTCTTCTTCTGCTGATGCAGCTTCAATTAAGAGATCCATAAACTTCTTAGAATACTTCTCAATTTCTTCATTAGGCAGCAACTTCTTGTGGATTTCTTCCAAATGGCCTTGTAGACAAATATACTGCTGAACTGCCTACGACAGTGTGCACACTGGTATTTATCCTCAGCTGCAATACTTGCCGGTAATCCTTGTCTGGACTCATTGAACTGCTGCACTAGATCAAAGCCATAACCTTCCAGTAATTTTCTTTGGACATGCGACTTTTTGATTCGTTTTGATCCTTCTATCATCATGGGTTTCTGTATGGTAGATGGAGAAACCGGAGTTGGTGGGCTCTCCGAAGGAGGTGGATGCTGCTGTTGTTTCTGCGGTTGACCTTGTGATCTAGATTGAGCTTGTTGAGCTGCCGCTGCTGCTTGTGCTTGAGCTTCGGCCTTAGTCGCACCACAAGACGTCTGCTGATGTTGCGTTAGGGCATCCTGACTGACGAACACAGAGGCGCACTGACTACAAGCAAAGACATTCGGTGGTGCAGTTGACATGTGGTTTTGGTACATCATGTGGGTTGGAAACCCAGCCAATTGAGCTAGCGCCAACTCCATTTGTAAGGCTGCATTCAGATCCATTTGACCACTGGCTGCCTGCTGCTGTAGATGTGCCTGAGCCTGTTGCAATTGAGCATGATGCTGTAGATGAGCCTGCTGTAATTGCTGCAACTGTAACTGCTGTAATTGCTGCAACTGCATCTGCTGATACTGCTGCACTTGTGCTTCTTGTGCCTGCATGGCTTGGGCTAGCAATTGCTGCGCTGAGGTTGGATTCCCTGCAAGTCCATTTTCAATTATGGTATTTATAATGCTCTGTTCTGTGGTCTTCTCTCGGTCATCTTCCTTTTCAGCACTAGCACTTGAACTTTCCTGTTTTGCAGCTCGGCTCTGGTGGAGTACAGACCGCATGTGAGTGTCTAGTGTAGCAGCTTGACTATAGGAAACCTTACATAATGTACACTTGTAGGGTTTGTTATCCCCTTGATCTGAACCTGTATCTTGTTCAGACGTTTCACTCAAACTTTGCTTCAACTTGTGGAGATGTGAGACAGAATTGTAGTGAACTAAGAGTATATTCTTTTGTGTAAAGCTCTCCTTGCAAACGTCACACTTATATGGCCTGTTTGGATCCCAGTATTTCTGCAGCGAGAATGCTTGACTTGATTTATCACCTTTACGATGCTGCAAGGTTTTGTTGTGGCTACTGAGGTCTGTTTGCTTTACAAAGCCTACACGACATCGATGGCATTTGTACTTGTGATTTGGATCCATATACGATGCCTCATCTGGGATGGGATAATCTAGCGATGACTCATCCATAGGTTCATCATCAATGCTTGATGCATTGTCTTGGTTGTCATCACGACCACCTTCAGCACCATCTGTTGAATTCTGACTATCAGCCTCCGATCCTTCCATTTCAGGAGTCTCTGATGAACCGTCTTCTTTAGAAGGAAGAAAAGGAGCAATTCCAGGTATGTCACCATTTGGAATAGGATTATACAGCTGCAGTAATTCGGCTTTACTAAACCCTTGGTGGTTAGAATCAATGTGGCTCTCAAGTGCGGAAATGGATCGGAAGGTACGTTGGCAGATGGGGCACTTGGTAGCCGCCCTCAATAGATGATACTGCATGTGATTCTGCAATTTTTCCTCCGTCTTGAATGCCAAGCTGCACTGATTGCATCTGAACTTGTAAAGATGTCTATCGGAGACAGAAGTCTGCTGTCTCTTTGCATGGATTTCCTTAAAATGCATCTGGAGTGCCGAAGCAGTTTTGAAGTACTGGTTGCAGCCCTTCTTCCAACACAAGAATCCTGGTCCTCCTGGTGTATCTTGCTCTGTCAGGGGACACATTTTGTTTTGATGCATGTACAGCTGGTCTATATTACCAAAGTTCTGATGGCATTTTTGGCATCGGTAAAGGTCGGTGCTGTCTGTATCGCTGGCCGGTGAATCACGAGAACGGTCTGTGACTTCAGTGTTAATGGCTTCTGCATTTTGAAGAGAAGCTGTGGAAGCTGCTTCTAGTGCTGAAGTTGGACTTTTCATTCCCGCTTGAGCTAGAGCCTCCATTGCTGGATTTGATGACATGTACGTTGGTGGAACAGCTGCTGCACTTGCTTGTAGCTGGCTGGCAGCAGACGTCAGTCCCTGCATGCCGGGTGGCAGGGAGAACTCTGAACTTGGTTTTGAATCAATCGACATCATCAATCCCTGAATACACTCACGACTCACACTATGAACTTCCATCAGATGTACCTCCAGATTTATCTTATTGGTGCAGACTTCCTGGCAAAGTGGGCATCGTAGAATAGGCTGGGGTTTAATACTGTGCTGTGACATGACGTGGGCTGTGATTCTTTGTTGTTCTATACTGCTGTATTTACAATATGGGCAGGTATAGATTTGTGTTGTGTTGGGACTACCAGATTCTAACTTTACCTTGGATGCAGCAGGTGGCTCAGTTACTCTGTTTTTCTTGGCAGGAACCTCACCCTCAACCTTCATTTCTGGTGGTTCTCGTATCGGTGGCGAGGGTTTATCCTTCTTTGATAGATCCAATGCACCTTCTGATACTGGGTCCACTGATGTTGAGGGCGCTTCAGGAGCAGATCTCTTCAACAACATTCTCTCTTCATTCTTTATGTGCTGCAGAGATTGCACATGTTGAATCAAATTTAGTTTGGCCTTTGTGGAGTAGTTACAAAGTGGACAATGATACCGTCTTGATTCTGTATTCACTGTGATATTTATTTTCTGTAGATGTCTGAATAGCTTCATACTGGTTTCATGTCTGTAGTTGCCTGGATGGGCATGCGATTGCAGCTTGTCCACGCTGTACGTGTAGTAATCACACGCGTTGCATCGGACCTGGATCGGATTACCTACGTTCATGTATTTCAGTCGCCACTCGTTCTGCTTACCGCCCTCTCTGATGTGATTAAACAGCTGCAGCTTTTGTTGATGTTTGTCAGTCTTCATATGCAACTGGAAGTTTGCTTTGACTTGCGTTGTGTAGTTACATAGAGCACACTGTTGGACGTCCCCTAGTACTAACCTCCAGAGCTGTTCATTCGGTTGGCTACGATCTCGATGGTGAACGTGGTCCTGAAGGGCTTCCAGATCATCTGTACTAAACTTATTACAAACCGAACACTGGTAGAGTCGAAGTGGTTCATTATACGAAGAATCCTCTGGTCCAGTCGGTTGGTCTTGGGTTTCTCCCACAGCTGACATTCCCATAGCCATGTTGCCCATTAGAGCTGCATATGTTACGGGATCATACTGGTAATTTGCCATCATAGACATCTCCATACCCTCTGGGGCTGTACCTGCGGCCATCATGGGCAACATGTTCTGTGCAAGGTACATATACATGGGTTCTTCAGCCTGGTAATTTGCCAGGTTGGTCTGCATTTCTTGTTGCATTTGAGTAACATTCTGTTGGATGGCCATCATATTGTGAATATGTTTCTCACTCGTCATGTGAATACGTAGATTACGGGCTACGTTGGTCTCGTAATCACACACATCGCATCTCCACGTATGCTTTGGTTTTGATTTTGCAGCTGCCGATTCTGGATGATGGTGGTGATGTCCTTGGTGATGATGCGACATCTTGGTCTGTAGGAACAGGTGTTCGCCTCCATTTTGTAACTCCTGCACGTTGTTTAGATGTTTATCAGATTGCATGTGGATGCTAAGATTCCCTTTAGTTGTGGTGGAATAGTTACAAACTTCACAGCGATATGGTTTGTAACCACAGGTGTAGGTCTCACCACGTGATAGCCGTGGGTGCGGCTGATTGGTCTCGCAATAAACACATTTGGTCTCGTTTTCCGGATGCTTCTCTTTCATATGCGCCTCCAATGTTTGTTGGTACTTATAATGCCAGTTACACTTCGGACATTTCAGTGTTTTGCACGAATTTCTCGAGTGCATCATGGTCATATGTCCGCCAAGAGACCGAGATGAACCTAAGACCATATCACACTTGGGACATTCCACACTACTAGAGTGGCGGTCATGATTGTGGTGATCGCCATGGTTCATGCAAAGGCTTTCGTGCGATACAAGTTCTTGAGATGACACCGATGCTGGCGTTCCCCTCGATTTATCATCGGGAAATGGACTGGCCGAGGGCGTACTTCTCTCTAACTTGATGGTGCTAGCTTCCGCTGTCGATGACGAGTGATGATGGTCATCTGCGTCATCCGGATGACCACTATCCTGATTTAACGCATGTTGTATTCTGGCTTCAATACCATCTATAAGAGCATTGCCCTCTTTTGCTAAACGATCTGAGTCTTTTGTCTCTAATTTTTGGGCAGATTTAATGTCAGACATTTTAGGGTGGTGGTCCACAGGGGTTATTTCAGTTCTATTAGCAGAGTCTCTATGCTCTGCATTATCTATACCCTGACTTGGTCCCATAGAGTTGCCTCCTTTTGCCACATCACTATGAGTTGGCAGTGGGCTATTATGAGCAGTCAACTGTTCAGTACTGTTACTAACATTCGACTGCTTGGCAGCCGAATTTAAATCCGGTGCAGCTCGTGTGCTGCTGAGCATTGTTGCCGTAGCTATAGCTGCTGCTGTTGATGTTGCTGATGTGAGGTTTTGTGTGCTGCCCTGCTGATGCTGCATGGCTTCCGAGGTAGTTGTGTGACTGTGACTGGTAGATTGTGGGGCGCTAGTACTGATGGAGGTGGGGTACATGTAACTGACAGATGTGGGGGATGAGGATGAGTATATGGACTGCAGAAAGTTATTTGAAGGAGGTTTCAAATTGGCTAGCGAGGTGCTCTGAGGTTTGGCTGCGCTTGGCTCCAAAAATGATATAAGGGGATTTTTCTCCTTCCCCAAACCCTGTATAATGGCTGATTGTGCTTTGCGCGCCATTATCTTCTTTTCGTCCTCATTTAGAGTCATTTTGTGCTCGTTACTGGCATGAGCAATGAACGACTTGGCAAATCCAAAAGAAAGCTTGCAGAGAAAACACATTAGAATTGGCTTGCCATGAGCTTGAACGCCGACATCACCACTGCTGCGCTGCTCAAGCTCAAGTTTCACACTTCCATCCATGTCTTTTGCATCACCTTGTGTTCCGGATTTTC
This sequence comes from Ophioderma brevispina, assembly GCA_023653785.1. Lineage (NCBI taxonomy): Eukaryota > Metazoa > Echinodermata > Ophiuroidea > Amphilepidida > Ophiodermatidae > Ophioderma > Ophioderma brevispina. Next base: position 207,978 of record JAMKCH010030806.1, on the reverse strand, counting down.
CTGACCTGACGTCGTACACGCGAAAACTGTGCACAATCGGGGTGGCATAATGACCCTGCATGCCCATTCCAAAAGGGGCTAGTCCTGTCATATACGCAGGTATATGCAAAGAATTCACAATTCCTGGGAACACAGACATATTGTCTTTCACCGACTGTGCTTCGGCATTTTGTCCATCTTTTGGCCCCTGATTTGAATTTTTGTCCGAACGGTCGACAAGAAATGCCGAGCCATCCGGGTTATAAACAATCTCTCCTTCAAAGTTTTCTATATCACTCAATTCACTCTCATCACCACTAAATGTCTCTCCTCCTTCCACATGATTGGTTAATATCGAAGGCATGGTCGTACAACTGTGTTCCATATACCTCTGTAGACTTGTAAATTTCTGCGCACATTTACCGCACGACACCTCTTTCGGGGATTTCCCCTCTTCTTCGTCTGCACTATCGTTGTTTTCCTCAATGTCTCCGTTCAGTTTGATGTCCATGCTGGACTTGCCCAAAGGAGTAGTTTGCGTGGGTTCTGAGATTGCATCACAGTCATTTGCAAGGTGTTTATTCGTTGTTGCGCAATTTCCATTGTTTTTGTCGATGCCGTTGCTGCCCGGGCGGGTCGGTTCCATAGGCAAGTCATCGTTGTTTGAATCAAGGGCCTTCTTTACAATGTTGTCAAGGATGAGATGTTCCGCTGTTGTCATGGTGATCTGCTAGTAAAGTTGGCACAATTCCTTACACAAATAGGGATGATTAGAAGTATGCCCTCATCTGAAAGATACAAGAAAGAGAATAATAAGAATGATGTTCATATGGTAACACTTTAGACCCAATCCGATCAAACAAGGCCAAACTGTCTAGGAGTTATCCTGAACACAAACATAAATAATTTTGCAATGTTTTATTGAAAATTAGGTTCTGTATATATTCCATTCTGCTTTATTGCATAGAATTAGACATTCAATTATAACCAAATTGGAATGTAGTATATTCCTCCCACATGGGGGGGGGGGTCTGAATTCATTCATCTTGAATAGTAATAGTTAAGACATGATCAGTCCTTGAGAGTCGGGGGGGGGGGGGTAAATTCTCCTTGAATAGTTCATTGTAACTTAGTTTGGCCTTGTTGAATCCAAGCGAGTCCTTAACATTAACATTGAAACAGTAAAACATTTCCTCACATATTTATAAACCTTCACATAAATTCATAAATTGACATGATATTAATCATCACTATTCATTCCTATGTATTAACTTCTATCATTTTAGGAGTTTCAATATGTTGGTTTAAGTACATCTTTCACTGCCTAATTTAAGAAAACTAAAAGTAGCACCACAATATAAAACATTCACTACCCTTATTCACATTTCTTTTTTGTGGTTGTCTGTGCATTGGGTTTATGTGTTATTTGTGTGTATGAGGGCGATAATAGTGTGCAAGTATGCACACACCCTCACACACACACACACACACACATGCGCATGCACACACACATACTCATACATGTGCGTGCACACACGTGCACACACATGTGCATACACAGGTGCACACACATGTGCACACACATACACATGCACACACACATGTGCACATACACATGCACACACACAAACACACACATGAATAAGTCCTACCTGATGTATGACTGTATTTTTAAACTAAATTTTCTAAGAATAACCAATCAAAGATGCACTACAAACCTGCCAATCAAAACCCCTTAATCCTTATCAAGTAGGCAAATGGAATCAATTACAATTTACTGCACTGACCCTAGTATATAGTTTCACCTGTTTAACCCTAACACCACCAGACACCAATGGAACTCAATGAGCTGAGGCTAGAAAATGCACTAAGTCCAAAAAGATGCAATGACGTCATCGCAACGACACTCACATGGGCACGAAATCGCTGGCCGGGCCAGCGACTCCCTCGTGGCTTGCCCTCCCTGGTCGTATGGAATGGTGGGCCGGAGGCCCCCGGGTTCGAATCCCGCCACGGATGTCCAAGTTTCTTTAGCTTCTATCCCTTTACCCCTTCCCTTCCCCTCTATTCCAGATATTTTCAACTAACAGATGAGGTGTGTGATGAACAACGACAAGAAAATCACAACAAGAAACTACAGGAAAAAACAGTAATGATTGTAACCAAAAATTTCATGCAATCTATTGATTTCCCAGCAAAAAATTTTACTATTCCTCATATTCTTTCAAAATTGAGGATGAGATTATAATCGAACATGGGACTATACTTGGGTAACTACGTAAACCTTTCACACACACTAACATACCAATATGAAGCAATTTAGTCTCAATTCCCATGGCACAGTTCAATACCTTCCTTTCATCAATGTTAAGAAATACACCCCTGGTTTTTTGGGCATGATATAATGATACCCAGAATACAATTTTTTCGAATTCCCAAATTTTCTGAGTGTCTGAGAACCCTGAAATTTGGTGGTTGATTACTTTATTACCAATTATTTTAAAGTGGCACTCTCCCAATTGTTAACCTTGACCCCCCCCCCACACACACACACTAGAATATTTTTGACTGAATTCTGTTTCATAAGAGTGAAATGAGCAAATATGTCCCTTTACAGTTACCGGAAAGTTATTTGTAGAACTGCAAATGCTACTAGCATAAAAAATGGTACATTGGATTAAAATGGAACATTGGAATTAAGCTGAGTGGTGAATGTTTTTTTTTTTTTTCAAATTAAAGACAAAATATGCGATTCAATCAGCCATTGTACCATTCCCTATGATCACATGTTAAGCTTGACAATTCTTTTTTCCCAATTATACTAAACCTACTGGTGCAAAAATGTTGAAAATTCATGTTGACACTTTTACCGCCAAATCTAATAACATCTCCACATATCTCCAAGACACAAAATGCAATCATTAAGTCCATAAATGGGCTTGCCAGTGAGATGTATTTATTTCTCGTTTCTGCACAAACCTAAATCAAATTTTCCGACTGGTATCGGTCTAAGGTGTGAAGTTACCCTGCAACTGTTCGGCCGTGGTAAAGTGACATTATAAATCTTATCCCAAATACTAAACAAGCCTTGATTAAGCTTAATCAGTTGTACCACCACCGATACGAAACAAGACACTTCATGGAGTTCCTTGCCCGCGCTCCCACAATAGGGATAACTTTATGATTTAATTTGGAGAGAGTTGAAAAACTGACTAGCCCCAGTAATCAGACTTATTAACCAGGAACGTTCGGAAAGAAATCTCCAGCTGGTTTCTGATCAGAGCACTCGACTTATTATCTTCCAACTCAAGGAATTTGATCTCCTTGGCACGGATTTATTTTGGCTGCTTTCCAGTGGGTACCTTCCCTACCCCTAGTGACCTACAAGTGTGAATGAGCTGATTGAAAACTTGGGACAGCAATGTAGGGGCAAATAAAAAATGGCCGCTGCAAAATGGCAATGTACTCGTATTGTCCCAGATGAGCGGGGCACAAATCAAACTCAGTTAACACTAATTTCGAAGTACTCCAACGAGGCCCTCGAAGGGGATTTTCCCCCCATTCCTATAAGGCGAGATTGCTGGCTTAAAGTTGAACAATACACGAGAGGGCAAAGCTGACTGTTTCTGATTCAAAACTTCAATCAGTTGCTCATCCAGAGACAAGCAGTTTTCAACACCTATCCCCTTTGCTGTATCAATCCAAATGATATTATATAAACGACCTTGTTGCGGCCTAAATTTCTCAACATGCAGGAATGACAAACCTTCTCTACTTAAATCCAGAGCTCTAAAAATCGCTCATCCAAAGAAGCACCGTTTTCAACACTACCAAAACCATTTTTGTGATTTTTCAAACAACCCTAAGCATTCCTCATAAATCATAATAAATCACGGGTATTTTTTTCAACCAGCAGGGAAAACTAAAGAGATCACACAGTGATGGTTATCTCTGTATTGACATGTCTACAGAGGGTGGTGCTTCAGCGCAGAAGGTAGCAGAGTGATTCATGTCCAGGGAAACGAGACTGACATTAGAACATGTCGAAGCCCATTTAAAACGTTTCGTTTCAAACCCCCTGATCTTGTTCTTTTTCTTTTGGCTGGGTTAAATAATGAATATCAACCAGTGTAGGCTTAGACTTTCAGCATTGTACTCCGGTGAAGTAACCCAAACCCACAAAGTAAATTCTATTTGTACAGGCTCTATTTATACAATTGCCTACATGAAGTTGTGGTTTTACAGTCGTTGTCAGGGTGGTACTCTATAGTCTAAATTGAGGTAAGCTTTTCATCTCAATTTAGACTGCAGACAGTGACGAGGACAAATAATTGACTAGGTACAGGCAGATGCACATAAAACTTTGGTGGTCTCACATTTTCAGTACTTATGAGCTACTTGTTTTTAATTAGTCACAGAATTGAGTGTCTAGTCTAACATTTGGTCAAGCCTCTACCACCACAAATCTACTCTCTAAATGTATTAAAAACAAGTGAAAATTTAACTCCCCATAACAGTGCAACTTTTGTAAACCACTCCAAAATGAGTGGTTGTACTTTAAAGGAACAAATTTCCACTAAAAAAAATTAAAATCACTCCACAAAAAGTGGATTTCCGCTCGTTGCATTGTCCTTCATTTAACTCCTCAAAAGGGGTTGTCCTTCATTTAACTCCTCTAACAAGTGAAAATTTGCTCTTTTTGGTGGATTTTCAGTCTTTTTGAGTAGAATTTTTTGTAGTAAAAATCACTCATCTTGGAGTAGTTTACAATCATTCCACTCTTTTGGAAAGTAATATTTTTCACTAGTTTATAATTAGAGAGTAAACATACCTGCTTTCATTTTTGTATCAATTTCTATATAGGCCTTATAATTTATGCTTAATTACCTTTGGTCAATTCAATTTAATTGGCCAGTATTTTACCCAATCAGAGACTTGGTGTTTACAGATATAAAGGTCTATTTTGATTGGTTACTCTGAAGTTAGATCATGTTATATCTGCAATGAGCCAATCAGAGATACTGTAAGAAAGATGGTTTAAAGCTAAGGGGTCAAAAGCTGAGATCAAAAGCTAAGTTACAAATCCCACAACAAGTCACTAAACTTTATTTTGGATTACAGGCCCATTATAAATGACATGGCTGCATAAATGATAAAGTTTTCAAATATCTGCATTTTTAACCCTCCCACCCTTGGTAGCTTCTGTACAGTGACAGGTTGTAACATGTGCAAGGTTGAGATGGCTTTCCAAATGACCAGTGGTCATTTGGGGAGCCATCTCAACCCACCAACCTAAGACCAGGCTTGTTTGGGCTCATTTTAATGCACTTTTCATGCAGATTATGAATATTGTCAATCATGAATAATTTTACCATTTTTAAAACAAAATGAAATATTTGGGCTCTGATGACTATGTTAGTCCCCCCCCCCCCCACCAAAACATGCGGGGCTCATGAGATGAAGATTTTTTGCAAGTTCGAAGTTCTATGTGTAACAAAATCTTGTTTAGGATCTTTGTGTTAATGTTAGACCATAAATAAAAAAAAAAAAACACATTTGTTCCCACATGTATATATTTAAAGTGGCATAACATAAGGAACTCTTTCCAAGATTTTGGGTAAGGCCTGTAAAACCTGTAGTAAGCGTTTGAATGAACTATGAAGCATTACTTTACTAAAGTTTATGATTGAATAGTTCACAAAAAATAATTGCTAAATTGCAGCGCCTCAATAACTGAAGCTATAGGGCGATGACTATAAACATGTTTTTTTTTTAATTTTTTACTGTTTTTCCATTTCTTAATTTTTCACAATAACACTAAAGGAAACGGTGGGTATCTAATCAATACATGGCTTGGCCAACAATGCACTCCATTCACTTGTGTGTTAATTTGAAAATCAATTATTGGTGATTTTACAGAAAACCAGTGGCAACACCCAAATGTCAAAAGATACAATTTTATCAATCTTGAAACTATAACCACTCAATATGATTTTGGTTTGTCAAATTAAAAAAGATTAGTGTAATTATCAATGCTTACAATGCTATCATTATTCCAAAACATGAAATGTGATCATTTATTGCTAGTTTTATCCAAGGGGTCCGGGGTAACAATACATATCTTGGAAATGTCTGGAATGCCCTCTTACAATTTTTGGTTGTTTTACTCCCTCCCCCATAACTACCACCTTCTTAGTCTTACACAGTATTCTTTGATGGACTCATTACCAGATATAACAATTGATCTACCCTTGCAAGTACACTATCAAAACAGTACATTATATCAGTGTGCACCTTTAAGCCTTTTTCATACATTTCTCCAATGGCTATATATGACATCATGAACCTAGCAACAACCAATGATATCAGTGGTAAGTTTAATAGGTTAAAATGACAAAGCACATTCATGATCATAACAGCTTCATTTTTGTTTAAAATTGGTTCATAAGCGACATCCTCAAGAAATAGGCTATTTTAAAATTTCAGTTGATTCTGCTGGTGCATTTTACTGCCGATTTCAAATTATTATCACAGTCCACCCATTAGGCCAATTGTGTTGCCACTTCTGCCAGTTTGGAAAATTCTGTTACAAAATTTCTTCAAAACTAGATGAAATCTGCACACATGATAGCTACACTATGTGGCCCTAGGCAGTGAGGCCGAAAGAAAGATGAGGCTGAGAGTGTAAGGTACAGTGACAAAGGCCAAAAGTAGTGTACTAAATACTACACACAAGATTATATTTTAGACCAATGGTTCAGAGATATTAGGTAGGGAGGGGGCGGGGCGTGTTATTATCATGAAATGCCCCTTTAAAAACAAAAGTAAAAGTTACTTGCCTATAAACTTTACCATTAGAAATCTTCATTAAAAGGTTTTCTTAAAAGCTACCTACACAAAACCGACGACCTAAATGTACATATAGACTGTTGTGCAAACTCTGCCTGATACCAGCACTAAATGATAACAATAGCTTGGGGGGAACCCCAAGAAATGAGACAAAGTAATATAAGTCACTCCAGGCGCAGAACAATACAGAAACATACAGCAATATTCACACATCTGGGTACTGCATATAAAACATTAAAACTGTTTGTGGAACTTTTCATTTCTGATAAGGATAAGGACCTCGTAGTGCATCGACAGGATAATTGAACGCGACCGTATGGGTCAGTGGCAGGCAGCACGAGAAGCGGAGGCTCGAGTGCTGCCTGCAAGACCCATACGGTCAAGTGCATTTATCCTGTCATTGCCCTGGGATGTGGTCTTAGTCGGCATATACTTTGAGAAAACAATAGTATCAAATCATCCATTAACCCATTAATAATTAACGTAATTATCAAATTTTGAGGGGTAGTTTTTAAACTTAAATTAAAAAACATTCTATACTCCAAAATGTTCCAAAGTTAGACTCTATAAATAGTGCCCACCAATAAAAAGACCTGACGCAAAATGATTGCATGTTGATTAGTTTGTTTGAAAAATATTCTGGCAGGGCGGAGAAAAATCAGACTCTCTAAGACGCGTAGGAGTGGATAATTCTTTCTCGCACCTCCCTGGCAGTTTAAAAACAAACCAGTCTTGATGAAACGCGTCAATGATGAAATTGAAAAAGAAAGATAGGACTTTTCGCATTCGCCCTTACTTTTTACCAAAACAACAACAACAAACCCTCAGTGACGATTGCAGTAAATGCATATGAATTTCTGCTACCAATTCCAATTTGCACACTGTGTTAGAGGTAAAGACCAACGCAGGACATGTATGTACAAACATGATGGGTTCTGGACTTTGTACAAACGATTTTATTTGTGGAATTTTGGGTTTCTTGAAAGTTATTACTTAATTCTAATGGGCCTACTATTAATAGCAACATGATAGAGTCCATTTCCTACCTCCGTGCAGTGAGTGTCATAGCTTGACGCAGCTTGTACGCACGTCAAGGTATGCAATCTTTGTGCGCGAGTGTAAACGAGGCGCTTTTTTTTTAAGCCAGCTGCTGTTGCCGTTTACTGGTGCGCCATCAATATCTCGCGCTGACGTAACGGCACAGAGGTAGGGACGTTCAGTATAGAGCTACTCTAAACTTGTCTGAAAGGTTTCTATATTTGACAAATGATCACAAGGAATTTTATATTAAGATCAATATTTAAAGCCAAACGTATCGTCCTTTGAGAGTACAAAAAAGCTTGTTCTAGTGCACTTAAGATATACGCGTTTCGAAAGAAACAGTCAAAATCAATTATTTGGAATGTATGCGAATGTGAATTCAACTAAGACTTTAAACGAGAAAATCAAATATATTTTCAAAACACAATAATTTAAGTTAGACTAACACCATAGATTGTAGATTCTAAGTGCGTAAGAGGGTATATATTACGCTGCAGGCCTTGTTACTTAATATTGAGCAGTAAGTCGATATCAAAGGATTGACGGTATTTCTAGTAGCTAATCGGAGTTGTGACTTGTGGTGACACGGTGCATTATCTGATGACTCGTGCATTATATGATGACACGTGCATTATATGACAGAGCCAGTGCATTCGTGAAAAATAATGCACGCTGAAAACAAATGAGATAATCTAACACGAGAAGATATACATCAAATAAGCATACCAAAACAAAATACTAAAGAGCACCAACATACCTGATCAAAAAGACAACTCAACCCGATTCACACCAACGAAGTAGCAGCAGCCATGGCGGCCAACAAACTTGGACACAATCCACGGCCATATGACGTAATAGTTAACCTATCACCTATTGATCCGCATTTAATCAAATGAGGGTCCCGAAATCATATTCCCACAGTTAGTTTCTGGAGCTGATTGGGCCGTTTCCTCAATAACCACGTATTACCCAGCCCAATTCTAATTACCAGAACCACTCTTTGGACCTTCCACTAGCTGTCTTCTGCAAAGAACCAAACATGTACACGTCCCAGAGAGGGACTAAACTCATTTCAAAGGTAACTTGGCTCGTTCCGTTAATATACAACAATATAAAGGCATTCAGCTTATTTCCTCTTTATTACCACACCATAGTTGAGAGTAACTTGCGCAGATAATGTCCTGAAAACAATGTCCCTATCATGACCTTTATGGGTGTCTCTTACACCCAATCACCCATAGGGAAAGAAAAAAAAAAAGATTTGCGGCCCATCTTTAAGGGTTTAGCTAAACCCGCTCGTTGTTGTAGCTTAAATTGAGTAGCAGGCACAACCCCTTTGCTGAAAAGACAACTGTCAACAGTGGTCTGGCGCCATCATGCATGCTAATTTAGGTAACTTGGGAGAGAGTGGGCCATGAGAGAAAGAGCAAATAATTGTTACAACTTGGTTATTTATATTGTTCCTTGGGAAACTCATGAATGTGAAGGTTATCTACATAAATCTGGTGTTTTTCTGTGATTTTGATGGTGAATTTTCTAAGAAATCTAGTGAGTTGGTAGAATTTTTCAGGAACTTGTCAAGAAGGGTCCTCCCACTTGTCTTGTTCCAATCAATATTTAAGGTACTTGAAAGTAGTCTTAGGACTTGGCTAATCCCAAGTCTTAATAATCTCTTTTCTTCTTATACATACCATTACAGCCGATCAATAAAAGATGTAAGGAAGGTTTATCTCAAGCTAAATTTAATTGCCTTCATAAAACATAGGTATCTTGATGGTTAGAGATTGATTGGAAGTGTTTGTTGATTGGTTTGGCTTCAAATTTTCTGAATGAAATAGAATTTCAAAATGTTGCTCAAAACAGTTTGTCTAAAAAGATTGTGTAGAAATACCTTATTAGAATCTATTTTCAAACAAGTAAACAAACCCATGTTTATGGCTCCCTCCTATCCACACCACCCATCACCCCCACACTCACCCACCCATACTTGTAAATTCCGAAATGCAAGGTTTTGTCAGCTAAAGTCAGCTTTGCTTTGTGATTAGGGTTAATGTTAGGGTTGGAGTAAAAATTTTGAATTTTGGTTAAGGATAGAAATTATAGCCAAGGATAGGGTTGTTAGGGGTGGAGTAAAATTTGAATGTGGTAAGGTATAGACCTAATGAGCCAAGGATAGGAAATTTACATAGAAAAAATAAGATATGCCAACAAGCCCAGGTTTTATTGTTTTTGGCAGTACACCACACTCAGAATAAAAATATAGCACTGTGACAATAAGAGTAGGAGATAAAGATGACACACGTCTGCCTATCAGAATGAATGTGTCAACTTGACCCATTTAAATGAAGGAAGATTTGTAGCGAAAACATGTTCATTGTTGCATTTGCCAATGTGGGAAGTAATAGAAAGATATAGCCATTCGATCGAAAAACCGCTTACCAGTTCGCACATGGACAACGAATCGGAGGGCATAGGCTCTAAATATCATACAAGTTAGACCAAGCTTTTCTATATGAAGTAGTCAGCATGGAAATATCTGGCAACCTATAGCAATCAATAAATGATTAATCAATAAATGATCAATCAATATGCGTCTCCAGATTGGCATACAAGCTTTTACCCAATTGAATGCAAAATCAATCGGATAAGTATAGGAAGTATAGCATTACCTTAGTTGTGATATAGTGCCAAGATTTAATACTTAAAGAATTCACCGCAAATAACCTACGGAGAAGTCTTCTGGTAACACTGAAATCAACAAGGAGTATGACTGTTGCGTCCCAAGTGAGTCTAACAACATAGAACGACACGGGTGTTAGCATTTTCTTTTCAGTTTTGAAGCACAAGCCAAAAAACATTACAAACAAAAAACAAACATGGAACATTCTTAATCGATTTGTAGCCAAAATAATTAATGGCGGCCATATAGGATATTACAGTCACATGAATAAACTCTTTCTGGGACAGTGATTAGTAGAAGCATGGTTGGCTGCGTCTTTTCACCTAGGCACAAACAAACGACTGTGAATGTATTGATAATAATAATCATATTAATAAAATGTGGCTGGCTTGGATTATTACAGTACAGAGAAATTGAAAAGATGTAAAGTCATATTTCTTGTCTGAAGAAAACAAAAGATTTGTCAGCTTCAAAAAATTTTGTTCATGGGTAAAAATATTTGCTTGCTTTATTTGGGTGTCCTATGACATGGTGGTGAGATTGAGACCTTTTCAACATCAGTTGCTAACTATCAAGGGATGTGATTGGCTAAATTGCATCATGTTTCTGTCTGAATAACCAATCAGAGATATGGTAAGGAAAGATTGAAGTCAGAAAATAGATATAGAGGAATAGGTGTATTTTGATTGGTTACCCTGAGGTTTTATCACGTTATATCATGTAATGAGCCAATCAGAGATACTGTAAGGAAAGTGGTAGACTTCAAGCAGACTACAGAAATTTAATCTTTCACTGATTTTCTGGCAAAAACAAACAAATCCAGTAACAAAGTTCTAGGCTGCAGTATAGTCCATATACTCCAGTCTAAGATAAACCCTAATCTCCATAAATATAGGCCTATATCCTGACTATTTAAATCTTTCTTCCCAATCCTGCCCTTTGAAACTAAACATGTTAACCCAATTTCTTAACCTTTGTCATAACACCCACCCTAATACTAACCCACTCTACATGGACAAGTAAACCTCAATTGATATACTTAGTCCCTTTAGAATTATTCTGACCAGTCTGTAGCCCATTCACTATAGATGGAATATAACCTTGATTAAATATACTGCATTAATACTACAGAAGAGACCATGTCATAATGAATCCTATATAAATATACTATAGTAGTATGTATTTTGCCACAACTTGGAATGTCTCCTCAGACAACATGTTTAGAATGTAAGTGGCAAAAGAATGGCGTCAATGTTCCAGTTATCCTGGACAAGCTATGGTGTCATCCAGAGAAGGTGTTTCACCAATCCCACCATGCCCTATGATTTATAAGCCTTAAAGCAATTATTTTTTTGAAGAGCGCCCCCAATTTTTCAAAAATTTGGAGATTTTTACACGATTGCATTGGTAACTGGCTCGTAAACTATACCTGTGAATGGCTAAGCTCGAAATGTCTATGTGTCACAAACGAAGGAATTTTGTACTAGAATAATTATTATCGGGGATCCCCGATAATAATACAACGGCTGCTGGAAACAGCCTTCCAATGTGAAATAGCCGGGAAATAGCGCCATGTACGGGTCTACGCTCATCCATTAGTTGTTTTAATAGTTCAGGCAAGCCAAGTTAGAGGTTATTTTCTCGAGGTGGCACTATTTCATCATGGACGGACATAAACGTAGCATTTCCAGCTCTGCCATTAAGTCCAATCTGGGATTCCAATTCTAATTACAAAATAGCTTATTTTGTGATAAATACGCATTTTTTAGCATTCTCGTTCGCAGGTATACTTTCCTAGACAATTACCAACGTAACTGTGCAAAAATATCAAATTTTGAAAATTGGGGGCGCTCTTCAAAAAATGTGCTAATATTGCTTTAATAATGTTGTGCGATCCCTATACAGATCCTATTCTCAACACACACAATCTCTGACTTACATGCTCTTTTTGAGTGTAAATGTTAGACTTTAGGTCATTTTAGACAAATTCTTGAGTGCATGTTATCTCTAAGTACTGGCATGTGTAAAGTATAGGTGCACTGCATTATGGGATTTTGTACAAAACATAGCACATGAGTTGGAAAATCTGAATTTGACATTAACTAAACATTCAGTGAAAAGGGATTGTTGGGTACCATTTTATGTGGGATATCCTAAAGTTAAAGTGGACCCGTTACTTTAATTAAAGATCAGAGAATGAAACTAATAATGAATGTCTCACTTTTGGTTCGAAAGGGAATATGGAAAAATAAGTCTGTTTTGGTCCCCCTCCCTCAAAGAAATACAGGGATTTTAAATACAAGTGCATTCAATTATTACACACATCATGTCACAGCTCAGTAAGAAAATTGTAAAGCTTACATTTCTGAAGAAAATAAGAGCTATAAAATATGTCTATGCAGAAAAAAAGTTTGCGCTACTTGAAAAATGTGCCCCTTTTCGGTGCCCCAGTTGAGAGGCATAGGGGTATCAACAATGGCTCTGTTAAAACCCCCGAGCTATATTACAGAGAACTGTACTCCAACTCAATGCCATTACCATTTACCACACATATGACCCATTCTTAGCAATTAGAAAATCTCTAAGTCTGCTTGGAGCTCCGGCCTGTTGATTGATTTGGAGAAATGCCAAACAACATGCTCCTACATATTATTTTTCTTCTCAGATTTACAGAAATCCATTTTTAGTTCTTGTCTACGAACTGTTGCCGGGCAAAACCGTAATTAAGTGCAAAAGTGTCGGGCTGCCGTGTGACCTGACATAGCCCGAGAGAGCCAGGAGTTTTTGTGTTTGCTCTTTCTTCAAGATGAAATAAAACAAATAATTGGATTTCTTGGAGTGAAGCAGCATTCCACGAACCTATTTCAAGAAATGTCACAATATCTTGAGATTGATTTTGAATCAAACAGGCAGATCTTTATTATGAAAGTGAATATTTCACATGACACACACATGCACAAAATTAATATTTCAACACATGGACACACACATGCATGCACGCACACACACACACACACACAACCACACACACACATAAGGCCCATTGCTTACAAGTAAAATGTTTGCTTTTTCTTTTTCTTGAAGATAAAACTAATAATCCATTTTCATGTGAAGTAGCTCAGGCACACATATCGGAATATGATTCTATTTTTTAAAAGTTTAATCTGATTGTATTTCAAATACTATACACATACACACAAACATATACACATGCACATGTATGCACACACGCACACACACTCTTTTGTGTTTTTATAAGACAAAGCGAGTAGTTTCATTTGAAATTGCACAAAAACCATCAACCATCACTTATTCCTCGGATCTTCAAAATGTCAAAATGCCAAACCGATATGTAAATTTATCAACAATTTATGCAGTCTTACTTGGTTCCCTTATCCCTCGTAATCTCCCGTCCCGATAGTCCCTCGTTAATCGTAACTAAGATGCATTACATGCCCTGCGTAAAAATCCTTGTTTTCTTTTGCAATCAAATGGACAAAGACCCTGATCGTTGTACGTCAGCGCGTTGATCACTCGGTATTAACGGCGAGTATTAGATATCACCGTAACACTCAAACTTTAGTCAAGAAAAAAAAGGGAAAACAGAGAAAGAAAGAGAAAATCATGTCAGCTCTTTTTTCCTTACTATTACTAACGGCCCAACTTTTATCTGTTTGGCCCAATTCTCTAAAAATGATTATGGAAAGTATCTCTTGCCCCCTGGTGACTGTTATTCATGACATTTATTCACTAGAGTCCAAAGTTCAATTAGCACTACCTATTAATGCAACTCTGCCCCATGGTAACTGTTATTCATGCTGAAAAATTCACCAGAGTCCAAAGTTCAATTAACAGTATTATTAATCACTTATCATGTTGTGGTGGATGAAAGAAAATTGAGAATTCCTAGACGAGAAAAAGAAACTCTTTGTCAAGCATTCAAATTCAAACACTGATTACAGACCACATGTCGCAAACTAATTTTGTAATATGCATCGTCGCTATCCAACTTTATCCATTCGGATTAACTCGTATCGTCACGGGAATAAGAGTCTCATCTTGCGCAAATCCAGTTTAAATGGGGTCTACAGTAGCCCTCGCTCTCTCGACAAACAAAATCAACGCGCGGGGATTTGACGGGAGGTAATAAGCGCACCCACACAAATGCCAATTTTTTTTCAACAGGAGTGCTGTTTAGATCTCTAGGCAGAATTTTAAAATCCGTATATGCTTATTATGTGCATACGAGAGGAGGCCCTGGTCCGCTACGCCAGTGCAGATGCAAGCAAGTTTTACCCATTTTTAATGGAACTAGGCAAGGAAAAATTAATCAAACTTGAAAGTGAATATTAGGTGAACGGCCATGGCTGTGCCTTACGCAAGGACTTGCAATATGAAAAAAAAATGTATGCTTGCTGCAAGCGTCAATTGATCTTTGATTGAAATGCAGTGTTTCTGGATCTCTTTTTCACTCTCCCCAAGATTGTTCTCCATCCTGGTATCACATTCTAAGTGGTAAATGTCCTTCACAACAGCGTCATCGAGAACTTCAGTTTCGGTGATTTGTGCCCGATTTCTATTGATTTGCAAAGTTATTAAGATGTAGGTATATCAAAGACCACTAAAATGCCTTAACAAGCCCATATTTAGCAAATCGATTTATTCTCCTACAACTTTCATCCAAGTTCGCTAATATTCACCTGATTTTTTAATAAGCGGCATCCATTCACGCCATTCTTATCCAATACTGCTAATTAAGTTTCTAAATTCAAATCAGCGGTTAGAGCTCAGTGATTCCATACGAAAAACTGACCCATTAACTTCAAGAGTGCACTTTAAAAAAGGCTCATTAGAAGGCAGGCCCTCGGGCCAATGGGACAGCACAAATTCTTTTGACCCTAAAACTTGGTTCCACTCTTTGAGCTCACATGACCCAACTTCTTTTTGTTTAAATTACTCCCTAAACAGCATACCATTACAACAACTTTAAACGGAACAATTCTAACTTGATGAGGGCCTTAACGACCTCTTGATTTTTTTTATCTCTGTTCAAACCAGACAAATTCTGAAGCAACAGGTCTTGTCCTTTGTTTTGTTGAGAGTTTGCAATATCATCAACCACATGAGATATGCTTTAGACTGTGGGGCCCCCGAGATGAGGGCCAGGGCCCAATGAGTAATGAATAAATGACACTATGAATTACAATATGCTCATCCACCAAGGACACATTTCAATGGGTTGTACTTGTACATACATTGACATGAACTGACCTTGTGTGATATGGGTATCATAAATCATACCCAAAAACCAGAGGGTTTATTTTCTAAATACATTGGTGAATGAAGGCTACTGAACTGTGCCAAGAGAATTGAGATTTTACTCATTCATAGTGAGATACACAAATCTGAAGTTTCAAATTCAATTTCTTAATTCAGTACAAGACAAAAAAAGTCTGTCAATGGAGCGAAGAGAACAAACAACGAGACAAGCCACTTTCTTTCATATCGATTGTCTCTTCTTCCTTTTTTTCTCTCTCCCCTTTAACCCAGAAAAAACAGAATTTGATAGCCGACCCGTTCTCTCGAGTTTGTTTTCATCAGTTGATTGGAGCATAACAGGAAAAACACTCGCTAAAAACTGACAAAATCCTCCCAAATTGGGGAGTATAATTTTGCTCAAAGGCAAAATTGTGACCCCGATACAAGGCTGAGAGCTCTTATTCTCCAAGTTGGCATAATATCAGATAAGATTCTATGGTATACCTATTTTCTGAGGCATATCTAATGGGGTTAATCCCAATAATATTACTAGAAGGTAATTAATCCATACACGTATACATATTTTCTCTGGCTCACACAGGTTTTTGATGGTTATTTAGGCTACACAAATATCAAGGACACTGTTTGGTATGGAAATCAAATCAAATCAAAATCAACACAAATAAAATTCTCTTTCCCTCCCTCACTCTTCTCCTCCCTCACGCACTCCCCCCTCTTCTTCCCTCTTCTCCCCTCACTCCTCTCCTTCTCCCCTCTCTCCTCCCCTCTCCTTCTCCCCTCCCCTCTCTCCTCCCGTCTCCTTCTCCCCTCCCTTTCTCTCCTCTTCTTCTCCCCCCTTTCTCATTCCCTCCCCTCTTTCACAATAACCAAAATAACCAAAAATTAAATTATTTATGTGACATAAACTAATTTTTCCCTAAATAAACTAAGATTTTTCTCTTTTTCAGATTTTGAACAAATCAAATTCCCATTGTTTTTAAATTTAGTAAGTTATGGAATGTTTTATTTCTGTAAAAAATCACTAAGTACGATTGCTGTCGCTGTATACGCTACCACCAACAGCACTAGGAAGTGCATGAAATTAGAAACTTTCTTGGGGCAAGCATTTGTACACATTATGCAGTATTCCCTTCACTCCATCCTCCGAGCCCCGAATATATTCTTTGCTCCTCCAGGCCCCCGGCAATTTGAAATTTCATACTGATATATTGGCATGATAATACCCCGTACTGTTTTGCTTTTCTCATCAGCCCTTGTGGCGAAGGCACTCATTTGCTTTTGGTTTCTCTCTCTCCTCTCTCTCTCTCGCTCAAAAAAAATTAAATGGGTCTGATTGGTAGAACACTAACACCGCAGTGTAGCACCGACTTAATCCTATTTATGATTATTTTAACGATGACATTCTGCGCATCAGCGGACTAATATTGATTTAGCATTAGATTTACAATGAGTTTGGCCCAGATTTTTACTATTTCCAATTTGGGCTGCCAGTGCACTCGAAAAAACTAAGCTTGCATCATGCCTCGGCCAACTATGGCCCATGGATATGGCTTGCTGAAAGGGACGATGGCGCTTGTGCAATTTCTCCTCACTTTTGGGCAATGAAAATTGTTAATATTTCTACATTTGTGTGGATCTGCTTTTGATTTAGTTATGAAAAATAACCAAATGAAACCATGGCATGTTTGTTGTCTTCCCCCCTCTGGGTGGGATTAATCTACAATAAGATTGTTTGGGGAAAAAAATAACCTCACCTAAAAAAAAAAAGGGTTAAGCAGGTTCAAAATTATTTTCCACTCTTAATTACACAACT
Source organism: Ophioderma brevispina (assembly GCA_023653785.1). Lineage (NCBI taxonomy): Eukaryota > Metazoa > Echinodermata > Ophiuroidea > Amphilepidida > Ophiodermatidae > Ophioderma > Ophioderma brevispina. The sequence continues at coordinate 190,336 of JAMKCH010030806.1, read as the reverse complement.
TTAATTCCAATATTAAAAAGAATTATTATTTTCCCCTCTTCATCACTGCATCTTCCCATCACAATTAAACCATATGGCTTCATCATAACCCAATATTTCCATTTTTAAAAATTGACCTATTCTTACTGCTTCCACTTACTATCTGCTTTAATTATATATACCTCTGAGCCCAGGCTTTCAACATTTCTCTTTTTCCCCTTTAATTACACTTCACTTTTTCAGATTACTAATTTTGTGCAGAACAAAGCAGAACTGAATAGATTTTCTATGCACTTAGATCAAACAATGCAGTGATTCCACAGTTGGTATAGGTTTGCCAAATTACAAATAACTACCGTCCAACCGCGCGGATCGCATCCGATTATTATAACATGCTATTAATCACCCAATTGCCAGTCGCTAATCAAATTATATCCCATCCTACCTAGCAACAGCAAATCAAAATATCCTTTCATTTCTATGGAAACCGATCTTTCCCCTTTGTCAACAGGAGACCTTTGTTGCAACCGTGCTTCAATTAAAGTTTCCATATCTGGTCAAATTTCCCCCAATCCTAGACCAACACATGACAAATTTGTTTTCCAATTAAGCAGCATCAGCCATTTTGAAATTATCCATATTGTAAACTAGTTTAAAGTGATTAGCCACGGCAAAGCGAGGCTGTGCATGTTGATAATTTGGGCTGCATTTGAGCCAATTAACGACCTCAAGACCTCTTATTCCTCTCCTTGAAAAATTTAGATATAAAAAAAATGCATTATTGCCCGTGTAGGTGTGTCCCGTGCCAAGCATATGAAATGTCCGAATAAATCAGGAATAGTGATTAGCGGGAGTGAACGCCACGAATGTGCAAAAGGAAACCTATGGTTGTGCTTAAGAAAAAAAAAAAAGACAAAAATTAGGCCATTCTAAGTGCCCAATTGGGTCATGCAGATATCAGTGTTATAATATAGAAGTACAGTCGAACGAACGGTTCTTGGGGGCCTAGGGGGAAAACGTAGCTCATTAACCATTTTGTCCTTTAGCTTCTTCACACCATGACTATGGGAGGAAATAGTGCATGGCAAGAAAACTCGCCAGCATACATACCGGCTGACTTTTTTGACTCTAATTACAAAATCGGGTCCGTTTACACGAGACCCATTACGCCATGGTTTAATGTGTTAAAGGCTCATTTCATGTATATTCCATGTCCTTAAATGATCTTTTATTATCAGTGTTGTGTAAAACTTGGGGATGGCGGTTTCGGCCGTGTCCACGGATTCACTATTAGATTTCGTCGTGTAAATGTTCCCGGTGGATAGTTAAAAGCCTTGTTTGGCTAGGCTTATATGGCTAAATACTGCAGTTAACTTTTTTGTTAGCAAGTTTAATGGCGAGGCAGAACACAAACCATTACCGAATCACTCACAAAATACATGTTATATCATGCAGCCGAAATGCATTAAGAAGTGTTACCCTCATTAGAGTTTGTCTTGTATAAATTGAAATAATTTTTGCATGGACCTGCCTACATGCGTACTTCATAAATCATACTGACTTTATTCTAGTCTATTGGAAATACATATTGGTTAGCCTTGTTATCCATCCGATTATTTCACAGTGACAAATAAAAGCTGGCAGGCATTAGCACTCAAAATAATTTTTAGGAATGGTTTCTTTCTCGACTCGATAAATTTCAGGCAAGCTCTTCGTACTCCTTTCCAAAATTGATTGTGTGTGAATGTGTGTGCATGTGTGTGTATGTGCATATGTGAGGGTGTATGTGTGTGTATGCGTGTGCATGTGTTGATGTGTGTGTATGCGTGTCTGTGTGTGGTTTGTCTTATTTATAAGAATAATCTTTGTACCTATTCTTGCAAACATACTCATAAAATATCCACTGCTCACTTACAAACCAAGACACACCACACCCACCACTAATGGAGGCTAAGCTAATGAAAGAAATGAAATGAAATAGGGTATGCAATTTCGCCCTCAAACAACACAAAATGCAAATCCTTTGGAGCAGATTTAACTCGCGCAGATCAATTTTGTTTAATTACAAATTGCTACATGGTATAACAGATGGGTTCATCCACGGGGGCAGATGGGACGGACACAAGATTTCTTATTCTCCCGGCTAATGATATGTAAATAATCGCCCGCACTCGCCCCAGCGCAACACTTGAGGTTGTCAGCTCCCTCATTTTGAGCTAAAAAACTGATCTATTATCCCTGCTTTCAATGGCTTTTGGATCATATTCAACAAGCTAGACTAGTTCAAAGTCCTGATGACCAGCTGGGAATGTGCAAGGTCGCACTGACCTATAAGAGCTGCATTCTGTAGTGACATCTTGATTGTTTCCTAGGAAATGGGGCTAGACAAAACAGATGACCAAATGAGCAATGCTCCTAAGGAAATGACAGCATACTGTGTGGAATAGGAAGATTCAAAACATTGAAAAAGTAAGGAAATACCTTAAGTGGAGAGTTTTAAGCTTGTGATACCTAGGGAGAGAAACAAATTGGACTGTAGTCCAGCTTGCTATCTCATTTTCACAAGCATACGTAAACATAATCATTGTCAATCATCATAAGACTGTACATAAGTCTAAATCTCCACATTCCAACTACAATTTCTTAATTAGCATTTTTGATAGGGCTGCAATCATCCGAGTTGTATACAAAATGAACGGGGCACTGCTATTGGTCGGCTGTTTTCATCAGGAAAAAAAGAGTGCGAGAGAAAAGAGTGGTGCGTCGGCCTGTGTGTATTGGGGCTCGTTTCTCCCGTCGGTTAATTACTGTCATAGGCTGCTTTACACTTGTTTGGTGGCTAACCAACTACATAATCAGTGCACTCCGTGATCAGTGTCAATTAGGGCATGTGCGATTGTCCTCGCCGTGACCTGACAGCAGCCAGGCTGGGCCATCTAATATTTAGGCAAATTGCTTTTTATGTTGAGCTGATTTCAATTTTTCTCTCTTGTTTGTTGCTCTCTCTCTCTCTCTCTCTCTCTCTTCTTCATTTTTTTCTCAGCAGTTTAATTTGTATCACATGAAGCGTGAGATCATGTTAAATCATACGGCAGCACACACAATTGCAGATTAATAAAACTCTGTGTTGGTTGCATTAATTTACATATGTGGCGATTGGACAGATTCATTCAATCAAATATTTGGGCAAATTACTTTTCTATATATTGAGCTGAATTTATTATTTCCTCTCTCTCTTTCTCTCTCTCCTCATTTCAATTATATTCTCTTTCTCTAGTTTGAATTATAAGCAGAAGAATAGATTGAAGACAAATTCAGAATTAATAAACAACATAAAGGCAATTGCTACATTTATGACTATTGGTCAAATTAATTTCATCTAATATTTAGGCAAATTACTATTTTACTCCAACTTGAGCTATTTTTTTGTCTTCTTTTCTCTTCCTCTCTCCCAGCAGTTTAATTTGTTTACTATGAGAATGGGAGATAAAGGCTAGATTGTAATGGGATATTATTAGGTGCCAATAAAATGGAATAATATAGAAGATCTATTTGTTGTATGGCATTTCAAAGGCAACTTCTTGCAATGAAATCGGGGCAGGATTCTGGGTATTGTAGGCTATTTTGTCTATAAATCTATTTGCTTGCATTGACATAAGCCCACTTGCGACACACACAAACAAAAAATCACCCCATGGATGAGTACAAAGCCTTTCCCTACCCAACTCTAAAAACAAAAGTATACTTAAAACTAGATATTTAAAAAATGTTCTACTTCAATGTAACATCTGCTATATGGCAAATGTGAATGATTACAAGCCCTCTGCCTTATTCCAACTGTTTCTCCTCAGTAATCTTTGGTAAATTTGCTAAAAACAGTGCATAGTCCAAATTATGGGAACTTATTTATGAACTCATGGATTTTTTCCCACTAACATTATGAACTGATTTAGAGTTACTCTAAATATCATCATCATCATTACGTTTTACTTGGAAGTCAATTTAAACTGTTTCTACTTTTTTGTATTTTTTTTCTTTATTAGAGTGACCACATTCTAAACATGTTGCTTCTGATTTCAGAATTTGTCCACATTTTACTTCCAGCAAACATTTTCTATCAGAGAATTTGACCCACACTTAAAAAACAAATTCTACTAGTTTACTTGTTTTCCTTTCAAAGAAACACCAGAAAAATTGCACTTTTCTAGTTTAGCACTTTCATTCAAGAAGTTCTCTTGTATGCCTATCGGTCGAATTCTAGTGCAATTACTGATACAATCAAGCCTATCGAGCCAATAGTTACTCAGTAGGGAGGGGACAAGGCAAGGAGGGGAAAAGAAAAAAGAAATCACTGTCTTAAGGCATGTGACTTCCTTTTCAATCCCTTCTGCTGATGTTACCCCTTAAGATTTTTTCTGTTTCTTTGCTCTCCTTGTCTACGCAATAAAGCACGAGAAATCAGCGTCGAGGCATATGGGGTTATCTGAGATGGTTTCCGTGCAATTATAGTATGGCCAAAACTCCTTGCAGGGTTTTGTGAAACAGAAAGAGAGTAACGGGGAGTGCGCCACTGTATGGACTATAAAATGCACAAATGCTATGTATGCCTTAATCAAGCTGTCCCCAGCAGCGTTGGGACATGGAAAGAGGGGCCCTACTGAGCTGTAGAGCTACTAAGCCACGAGGTGGGGTTGAACGCGTCTTAACTTTCACACAATCACTGATTGCTGGAAACCATGGAGATAGAGAGAGAGAAGAAAAAAGAAGGGGGGAAGGAAAATACCCTAACACAGCCTAGGCATGCCGACAGCGACCACCACATGGCCTCTTTTCGCGCGATGTTCCCATTTTATCTCTGTGCCATGTCGTCTATCGTCCTCGCTTTAATTATGAATCCCTCGCCACGAGCGTTTCACATGCGGTAAAGCTGTTGGCATTTGTTTGCCGTAATTGCAACAAATCCTACGTTAAGTGATCTTTCTTTTCTCCGCGTTTGATTTCTGGTTCTGTCTCTCATGTGTGACTGTCAGCCTGTCCATCTGCCTGTCACTCAAACTGTCTCGCTGCGTATCCGTCACTTCGTTTGTTCGCCACTTCTTGAAAGAAAAGTAAAAAAGAAGACATGCTAGCAGTAACGACCTCACCCTGGCTAATCTCAATCTTGCGATTCTGAGCTCACGCCACCACATCCTGCAAACAACCAACCAAAGCTTATTGGGCGGGCTTGAGACTTATCACAATCCTAAATTCTTACTCAAATACAAGCTTGTTGTAGTACTTAAAGAAACAAAAAGCTCTTCACGGCCAGGTTTTGATTAGCGCAAAATATGATTTTTTTATGAGAGGGGCAGAGGGCCATTCTCTCCTCAAACATGTATCCCATGAAGCTGGGCCAGGACTCCGGTTGCAAATCAATATCCATCGCAGAACTGTCATTTTATTCCGAGAGTAATCCGATCTTGACTGTCCTAGGAATAAAAAAAAGTGCTCTTTGCATAGTGCGAGATATATTCTTAAGGGTATTGGTTCGGAACTAACTAGTCGACTGTGCATAATGACCATGCTTCCATGATTAATCTATAGGGAGGGAGAGTAATTAGAAGTGTGGCCTTATGTATGTCTCTCAACCATTGCTAGCATCATTGATAAAACATGTGCATATGGATCAATAGTGAAAAGGAGTGCAGTGATTAGAATCTGATGGAGACTTGTTGACAGAAACCGTCTCAATTTCACGGGCCTGTTATACAACTCAGGGCTGAAATTAATAGAAGCGATGACACGAGTGGTCACGTCCAGTACCCCCAAACACCATCAGTGCTAATTGGCGGACAACATAATGCCCAGCCATAATAACACCTGGTCAGAAGGCAAGGTCCCTTCTTTTGTTCGCATGCCAACAATAATGGACGTTCCCTTTCAGGTCGGTTGGGTGTACCCACCGCTTGATAAATTAATGATGTTTGCGACACAAGCGCTCTCTCTGGGACACAAAACAGAGAAAGTCATATGAAAATCAGAGAGGGTTGTTTTGGCGAAAGAACAAAAGAGACGCATTAGTTTCAGCAGAGAGATGCACCACAGTGGACCCACACACATCAGAAGACAAATTTTCCCACAATCCCCTTCATGCCCATGTTACCGTGGTGATCGCACACTTCAAATTGCTTGTTTCGCACCCTTCTTTTTAAAACATTGGTTTTTAATCATCACACGGGTAGAAAATGCAAAATTACTAATCAAGAATCACACCTGGACAGAGAAAGTGAACCTTGCGGGCATTCATCATAGCAGTGCTAATAATTGGATTCTTCTGCAATATATCACCTATATACGGCACATCTCGCCCCGCGAATCCGAGTGTCTCGGATACGTGTAATGTACCACATCGCTCAGACTATTCACGCTGCTCTCCTAATATAACTAGATGACACATGGAGCGTGCTCAACCTTTAAACTCACACACCCCAAGCCGTCAAGATAATATTCCCTCCCTGGATCTTTTAACATCCCTACCAAACATAGTATCTTTTAAATACTTTATAAGCATTTCTGAAGTGATGTCACACACTTCTCATCCCCGGGAACGACAACTTTCCCATTTTTTTTATTCGGATACAAATTTCGTGGTGAGCACTCTGCGATTCGGCGTGATGAATTGGATGGAATAGTGGGGGAACCGATTCATCCGTGCAAATTCGATGTCTCAGTGGAGAGCACCAGCATTGACATAGATGATAGGAAATCGTTGACTATTGCTACAACCACGATGCTACGCCAAAGTGCTCGTCCGTATCTTCGGGCAGAGAATGCGCTACCAATAAGAGGATGTCCAGGCAGGGGGAGTTTAGCTAGGGAAAACAAGGACAAGAGATAGGGTTAGCTATGGGAAAACATGGGATCCGGGAAAACGCAGGCAGAAAAGGGACAAGGATAATTTTGGTGCCCTGGTGTGTATGTAAGTGAACAGCAGAGGTCGACTTAAAGCATCCCACATGCATTTGCACATTCTACACTTCACTACACACATCAGTAATACGATCAAAAAGTTGCTTAGATTTTAATAACCACAAGACCGTTCAAGATTGTGGCAAAAAATTCCTTTCTACTTTTTCTCTGCTAAAAAGAGTGTCAATTCTGGCACCTTAGTGCTGAGAATAGGCTTTCTATGAGGTCGCTTGACCACATCAAGATATACAATTTTCCATTCCTGTGCAGTATGGATTGCTTGAAAAACCCCTTGCTGTTACGTTGGATTATATGCTTTAATGATGACGTACAAGGGAGGGAGACTAAACCAGGGGATGATGGATAAGGACTTGAGGAGAACAAAAGTGGGGCTAAAATGGAGGTATGATGACTGGTTATGCATTGCTGAGTTAGTGAGATAAGATAGTCAATTGCCACATGTCTATTGGTTTCCCCAAATGGAGTGCATGTATTCATAAGTCTGCAGAAATATTGACCTTGTAACAACAGTTTGACCTTGTAATGAGCATTATTGTAACTTTTCCACCTTAGGTGTGCAAGATATAGAAGGCCTATTTTCATTGGTTACTCACAGGTCATAACATGTTATATCAAGCAAATGAGCCAATCAGAAACATCGTAAAAAATATAGCACATGATATAGAGTAGGTGCTAAGGGTATAATGCATTTATGCCCAAAATTCACTAAATCTAATTGTTTCCAATGCCTGGTACAAACTTGCTTGGTGAAATTAAAAGTGCATTAATGGCAAGTTGTAGCATCTATAGATTTAGCCTTGAATTATACATCCAGTCCTGCACATAAAAATGCAATAGCCTCAATTTCTGTACAAAGTTCTTTTTGAGCAAGAGCATATTACGTAAAATCAACCTCTCATAAATGGGAGTGTTGACTCTGATAATGAGCATTAGGGAAATGCAATATACACATTAAGCATTCCGATCCTTGCACTGAGAAATATATGTATCATTGCTGCTCTAATGTTATTTGCAATGCTGAGCATTGCAACCTCTACACAATTGTTTATATTGGGAGAATTTGCTGAGCGAAATATGCATTAATCCTACTAATCAAAGATATGAAGTCTGAAAATACATCGGAATTCCCCACACAAAACCACTATTATATTAATGTAAATACACATACTGATTCAAATAAAGCAGGGAAATCCTTGCAATAAAGTGTTTCAAGTCAAGGCAAACTACACCAATAGAACTCGGATTATTTTAAGTCCGCATTTTGCATTACGGATTGTCCATTGTATAGACAACTGAACTATTAATTTTTTTTTTTAGAAACCCACGATTGTATTTTTACCCTCTGTCAATTTATTTCAGTGATCAGTTCTTTTCACCTAAATGATGAAACAAGAAATAGAAACACAATAGTGCACTTTTTTCATTTTCAACTATGGAGAGAAAGGAAAAAATACGATATAAATAAATATAGGCAGTTCAGTGAAGCGCACCTAACGAAGCACCTTGCGCTAATGATAGCAAAAAATGTTTTTGTCATGTTCCCTCTGTTTCCCGGTATTAATCCGTATCCGGTGTTCGGTAATCTAAAATCAGCGTTGTAATTGCGTTTTGCATCTTCCTACCCTAAGACAAGAGAATATTAGTACACGCACACACCACTGGAGCACAATGGGTAACAAAATCTCAATTTCACGTCAGACCAATTGTATCATGGATGAATTCTCCCGACACAAAATGTGCCTATAGTTGCTTCAAACTGAACTTGGTTTGTGCCCTCTATTACCATTAACCCCACGAGATCTACCACCTTTCAAACAGTGTTTCTAATTGGCTTATCACATGATATAGCATGATATAACCTCTAAGTGACCAATCAAAATAAACCTATATACCTGAACAAAGCTTTTCTTACCATGTCTTTGATAGGTTCTTATGATGTTTTTAGCCAATGTACAACCAATAAAAATGGCTGGGAAATGATGAAGGGCTATGGTTAGATTTTACAGTGCAGACAATATTGTTACTAACTTTTCCTCACTGACACTTTTTTTATGTTTTTTATTATTATTGCAGTTGACTGTAGTACTTTCCAATTAACTTGGACCTCGGCCAGGACCAGATACTTCATTTTGGTTTAGGTATAGCAAATGCTTGCAAATGCCTGAATATGGGCCCACACACTGCAAACACTAGGGTGTTAATATTATCAGGATGGGTGTTCCAGAAGTATCACTTCAATTAAGGGAATATCAAAATTAAACACTTTTGGTGTTATTTTGAATATCCTAGATTGTTAAAATAATGCTTCTGGTGTTGTTTGACACAAGAGTGTTAGTGTTGGATTTTAACACTGGTGTGGTCCTTTTGGAACACCCCACAGTGGTAATTTTAACACCATATATTTGCAGAGTATAACAATTTTCAAGGAACTTAAAACCAGTTTTACACATTTATAAAGGCCCATGGCACACAATTTAATAAAATAAACATTTCCCTATTTTTATTAAGATAATTTCTGCTAGATCCTGCAAATCAATTTTTTTTGTTTATATTTGAAGAGTGAAGACCCAAATCCTAGCGGACTAAGGCTATTTTGTTTTAACTTTAAAAGTGAAATTGGTGACCCTTACAAGGCAAAATCTCATTTTAAGAGCAAAAGCTGACTGACAAGTTTGTTACATTAGTCCAGAAAACACAATTGCTTTAAATTTAAGTCCTTTTCTTGGTTTTCCTATTTCCTCTTTATTCTGATCGCCCAAATTCCCTCACAAAGCAGCTTGCCAACTTTTAGTCCCTGCCCATTTCTCCCTTTCCTTCAGTTTCACTCCTCCAACTACTGTAAAAGTGGGACTTTTCGCATGTGGAATATTTCGCCGCTCCTGCCATTTTGAGCATTTTCACCTGTTTTTAAATTCACTTTTTTCAGCTATCCTACATAGACTTGCACACCAAATAAACATTTTTATGTGTTTTTATTTTCATGTTTGCTCAGAAGTGCCCGAAAAGCACGAAAATTAATGTAGCGCAAATATTTCCACTTTAAGAGTACCTTTCTTATACCTAGTTATCTTTCTGACGGCGATCTTTCTTGGCAGTAAACCATTTGCTCAGCTGGTCCACCCAAATTATCCCGGCGAGTCAAGCTAGGGCTTTGGCCTCCCAGCACAGATAGGGTCTAATGACGACCCGCAAGGAAACCTTGCTTGTGTTCTACAGTCAAGCCAAAACAACACATGTCTGGTCTTAACACCATATGTGCCACGTAATATTTAGTCAAAACTTGAAATAAACTCACAAATATTGTAAAAAAGTTCTAATTTTTTGCAATCTTATTACCACTACTTACGAGCAACATAGAAAACGCATTTAATCCAAGTCCAATTATGCCTAGTCAATGGGAAGCGGTTCATAGCCGTCAGATCAATTAGGCAGCCAATTACAGATGTGAGCTAAACACCCTAGGCTCTAACGGCCTATTTGATTGGCTAAACACATCATAAATCCCTATGAATAACCAATCAGAGACATGTTAAGAAAAGCTTAAAAAGGTGCATAGTTATATAAAAGGTCTATTTTGATTGGTTACTCAGAGGCTAGATCATGTTATATCTTGCAATTAGCCAATCAGAGATACTGTTAAAAAGCTGATAGATCTCAGATGGTTAATCCAATTGAGAATTAAATGCATGCAAAGCATTAATAGCACAGCCCATATTTCTGTATGCATTGGTATGCTACATCTTCCTCCATATGATTGCTCTGTGGTACGTAAGTCTATAATGTTCTATTTTGTTTTTGTTTTTAATCTCTCTAGTAATTATTGGTTGATAGATGATACCGATGATATTTATGAAACAGAATTAGGAGTTGGAGAATGATTACTGGTGGTATCAAATTGGTTCTCAAATCAAAAAGGTTTCTGTAGAGTTAAGTGGGGACAATGAGCTCCCTTCCTCAAACATGAATAAAATGAAAAGGACATCACAAACAATTGCTTTATCACTAATCAATTCCTCAAAATATAACCTCCTATGTCTTCCAAAATGTTTCACTGTTTGCTTGGTTTTAATTTTTTTTGTTTTTGTTTTTAATTGCATCACCTCTTTGATGAAAACCCAATAATTAGAAGCAAAGTTTCATCAAATATTCAACATTTGAGTTCCCAAGTCATTCCAAAGTGCAACAACTGGTCAAAACCATGTCCGGGAGAATGTACTTGAGAAAATTGAGAAATTTTGTTTTTCCTTTTCTTCCGTCTTGAGAACTCCCTGTTGATTAGTCACAATAGAACTATGTATTTGAAAGCTGCATTTCAATTGGTTAATGAAATAAATATATGACATAATTACCCAATCAGAAATACTCTATGATATGCAATGCTCAGGGGTTACTTATCTGTTGCTAAAAGCGAGATTCTAGCTTATACCCAACACAACACGGTATTAATAACAACAAAACTGACTAAAGTATTTGGCTGCTTTTCAAAAGCAGTGTAGCAGTCGTCTCAGTCTACTTACTCGACACAGATAGCATTCCAATTAGACCGCATTGTTTACAATCCAACCAAACGAGCAATGCTAGACAGGGAATCTGTTTATTTAGATGACCCTAGAAATCGTCAGGCCGACCTGACACGACACGACCCTGTAAGGTCGTGGGCCGTTTCCAGCTGTGTGCCTTGCAGGCATGTGTAAGTCTCCCCCTGCTCAGTGTAAATAATATCCAAGTGTCTAGTTACTGTTGTGGAGTGTACGGATGTGGACTTTGCACACTGGGGTATGTGTTATAATTAGTACACACATACCAAGGATTACAGCTGTACTGCTCTAGAATGCGAAGAGTTTCTTCTTCTCAATGACTTATTTTTGTTATTAGTCATGAAGATGACATTTGAATTACATTCTGTGAATTTTCTGTCTGAACATGAAACTTGCTATTTGTTTACAAGATTACCTCATGGGGTTATACTTTAGGACTTCTTTTTACCTCTTCTTCCTTAACTATTTAAAAATGGTCATTGCTTAAGAAAATGGCCTTCCAAATCTGTGTGCTGCCTAAAAAAAAAGATTTCTCAGAAGAAAATGTTGCAATCTACATTGAATGACAAATGACCAAACAACTTCTGGCCATTGGTGTGGTTAAGTACGCTAATAAAACGCGACTGACCAAAGACCAATCTGTTGCTGTTGGACTTAGATTAGCATCTTACAAATATGAATGGTCGCAATAAGAAACTTGTTCAGTTTTGTCTACATTTTAAAGGTGCATTTCAAGATTCCAGCATCTTCTGTTTTATTCATTGTTCAACAGATATTTTGAGAAAAGCTTATTCACAACTTTTCAGTTGATCCTGACCTTGCGGTTTTGTGTTATGAGCAAATGCTTGGTCCCCACGGTCTCATAGGCCACAATGCTATATAATGTGTCCATTTATGGACAGAAAATACAAAATTGCACCTAAGATTAGCTACACATGGATTACTAATGCTAACAGTTCAGATGATGTAAAACTCTTTTTTAGGTTAAGTTGGGGGACGAGGCTGTGGATCACTAAATGTCCCTTTAACATGAGATGGCCGTCTGCATATCCAATGAAAGAAGTGTTTCTATATCTCTGTGTAAACCATATTCACCATTCTTACAGCATCTCTGATTTGCTCATTACATCATATTACCTGCCAAGTAACCAATCAAAATAGTGCTTAGATGCAGACATATAGGGAGGTATAGTGCTCAGTGAGGTGAAAGGTAATTGTTCTAATTGGCTTTCTATAAACAACTTGTCTTAATTACATGTTTGTTTTAATCATCCAATGGAATTTAAATTAACCATGGTACTTTTGTTAAGTGAACCATACAAGAATAAAGATTTTCTTGTGTTGAGGAAAAAAAAAACATTAAAAACAATATTCCTAATTATTTTAGAAAGGAAATGCATCCTAATTTAAAAAGAAAATATAATGAGTACAAAAAAGTATATACTTTTGGCAGGAGTATTAATTGACAAGGTTATAAACAATTTTTTTCCAATTGCTGATTTTAACAAAATCTTCTCAAGCAGTTTAAAAGAAATCAACAAAAACATGCTCTCTTATCTTTTCAGCCATAATCTTGGCTACGATCACGTTCTTGCACAACTACCTTCATTAAACTTTAATCATTTACGCCGTAAGTTTATATTCATTATCTACCTCAAAAATCTATTAAAACCACTTAATGCGTATTCCCCTATCCACTTGAGTTGCTTTTTCGGTGGTTAAATCCATCATATCTATGCACAAATCATCTTCCTTACGCAAATAACTTTCCTTTATTAATTTTTAATTAGGCAGGGTTTAGTTTACGTTCGTTATCTTCCTAAATCTTGTCAAAAACACCTTTTGGTTCTTTATCAGAGTTATGCCATCAGCTGTTTTGAGGTGCCCTTGTTTCCATGACACAAGAAGGTCAAATTAAAAAACACATTGAGCATTTTCATATTATCTATCGCCTCATTTGCATAATTTCATGGGTGGGGGCAGGAGCTGTTAATTGTGTGTAGTCAATTTATCTTTCAATATAACTTCTTTTATTGGGTTACAAAAAAGCTGTTTTTGATGTCAGAAAAAGATGTCATGTTCTAAAAAAACAATTGACACACAAAATAAGTTCATTACTAAGGCTGTTAAAAATAACATACAAAGTAAGAGCGTAACAAATATTTCTTGACTAACAATCACACCACACTGTGTTGTATACTTGCTAGCCTTCTCATTATACTGCTATATTGGGTCAGCCTATGTAATTGAAAATGAATGGCTTGGGCTACTTATATAGCCTAGCTATGAGAGCATTTTCATGTGACAATACTTTATGAGAGGTATAACTGCACATTCTGAAATAGCTGTAGGTTAACTCATTGTGTGAATTCTGCATAGAATTTGGCCCATTTATTTCAATGTTCTGTACATTCACTGATTAAAGAAAGACACTTTCTTTTGCTTCAGCCTTAAAAAAAAGAGATGACAAAACAAATATTACTTAGTTATAGGTCCATGACCAAAACTGCCAAAAGCTCAATCTGATGAAATTAACCATGTGCAGCAGAGCTCGCCACCAACCCTGGTGCGATTCGAGCCTCCGATGGGAGCCACTACACTATACCTAATCAAGGCCTTGGGCCTGTTTTGTTTTGTAATTAACTTCGTTAGCACAGGGACATTGGCCCTCACTGGGAGAGCAGGCCCAGCAATTAATGTTGGAAATAGTTTCGCAGCGCATCCGTGTAACTCTAGGCCGGCTGGCCGCGGTGTGCCCATGGAGGCCGGACGGGGGTTTGATTGTGCTTCCCGCTGCAAATTCATCCTGGGATAACGACATAGAGTAAGCCACATACCATGTTAATGACAAAACGGATGGTTAATGACCTACTCGATGTTCTATGTTTCGACATTTTTTTCCTACTTTTTGCCTGCAGCAGTTTCTCAAAACCAAGACGTGCTCATGTTTGGGTTTAACTTAGGGCAAAATATGGTTAATTTCTTCTAGCTCTACCATAGAATTTCCCATTTCTTTATTGAAATTGAGTATTAAAACCTGCATATTGCTCCAAATATGGCATCAATCATCATCTTTAACCCTCAGAGCACAACCTCCCTATTTATCTTAGCACTATTTTGATTGGTTACTTGGAAGATAATATCAAGAATTGAGCAAATCAGAGATACTATTGGTTACTCAGATAGTCCTCTCATGTTGTGTCCTGCAATGAGCCAATCGGAGCCATGGTAAAAGAAGTGTGAAACTGGAAAACCAAATGTGAGATACACTCTTCCCACAAAAGGACCACCATGTGACACCCATGGAGGTACCCATGTGACACCCATGTGATGTGTGTTTGCCATGGTAAAAGGAAGTAAGATGTTGGGAAACTAAATACAAGATACACCCTATTGGCATAAAAGAGCTAACAAATACATCAAAAGTTACTTTAAAAGATACACGGCTGGTTTAATTTGTCACTAAATCCCATATTAACGTCAGTATCCAAGAACCAAATTGGGTGGTATACAAACTTCATCACCACACGCGAAAGTCAAAAAGGAGAACTTGATTATAATCCGGGCATATTTCCTACCACTCGTTACATTATTGTTGAAGTATGGCATCCCCCTGGCTCTTCAGTTGACATTAAAGATAAGATTCTAATAAGTAAAAGAAAGGTTATTGCTCTTCCGAAGAAAAAAAAAAAGATCAGTTAATATCCTCCTGACATAAGAGTATACGGCTGGTATATGAGTTTCTGGATCACATCCATTATATTCCAATAAAGTGCCTTCTTAAACTTCTTCCAATGGGGAAACTTTTAAGAACAAGCCGTAATGCTACTAATATCAGACACAAAATTACTAAGCGTGCACTGACTGCATGCCGTCTATCCCTAGTCAACCACTTTTCTTTTTTCCTTTACCAGGCTGGCTAATTTAAACACGGGAAATACATTCCAGGTTCAACCAAAGTTTTCCTGGCGGTTAGGGCATATTCACTTTCATGTTCATTACGAATTACAGAGTATCACATTTGATAAATGAATTTTTTTTTTGCCAGTGTTTCTAGTCTCCAAATTAAAACATTCCTCCACATTCAAATAAAGAAAGAAATAAAAGTTACTGCAAAAACTTCTCCCACAATGCTTCAAACCGCAGCTCTAGTCCAGCACACGGGCGGACGTCCAAACCCAAAGTGCAACAAACTTGCATATCGATCACATCTGGTCAAGTTATCAATGCTGTAACTTCACTCAAATTTTTTATTGTTTCTAAAAATATGGATATCGCATTAAGAGAAACGGATTAACAAACATTCTCTCTCTCATGTAGTGGAGGGACAAGAACACGAATGTACCTGGTGGCACTATTCGGGCTGACATTATAGTATCCTGGGCACAGACATATAATTTCAGACCTGGCGTACATTTACGCTTCGACATCATCTCTCACATACCATTAACCTAAATGACTACTGATGATAATGATGCTGATATCCTAAGAGTCGATGACGATAGAAAATTGCGGTCCTGTCTTTTGACTAACGTCATCGGCCAGTTATTCTTGCTCACCTGTTTACCTTAATGAAAATATCACAAATGAGGATTCTTAACTTCACTTTTTTTTTAACTCTTTCATTCCATCTATCTCTTGCCAACACAGGTAGCAGATTGTTTGCCCCGATTGTAGAAACAGACCTTTCGTGCAGGTGTTGCAAACATGCCATGGTCAAAATGGTTAATTAACACCACTGTCACCATTGATTCATTAATTAAGCTATATTTACTGTAATTTTCCACCATGATCATTCTGATCTTCACAGCTCGACTTTTCCAATGCCATCATCATTAAATATATTTAAAAAAAGAGCAAGAAAAAAAAAAAGAAAAGCTGCCTGTCCTAATGTTAAAATCATGCTGAGATAATGTGGTAATTAACACATAAAAATCATTTATCAATTATTGATAATGTCTACAACACAACTAAACATGCATGATATTCTTGAAAAAAATCCAAACATACACAACAAACATGGTCAACATGGTTTAATAGCAAATAAAGTCATTAATCCATTAACTATTCTGTTTCGTCATTCTCACCTAATTTTCTAATTCAAACACACCATGGTTATATATAATGGCTTGCATTGGTAAAATTCCAACCAAAACATTTTTCCTAAAAAAGGAAAGAAAGAAAGGGCCAAATAAATAAATTGTATTTCTATAAATTATCCTGTCCAGACGTGTTTTCGGGTGTGAAAATGAGGGGAAACATGTTATTAAGCAGAGGCCCCGCCGAGTGATTTGCTTCGAAGGGTGACATTACTGTTAATTAGATTTCACAAGAGGGTCTCCAATAAAATTTCTGGTGGTTCGTTTCAAATACTTGGCTAATGGAACATCCTTCTCTCATACGTGACATGTTAACCCAATTACGAGCCGGTCGACTCCTTAAAGAACTCCGCTGAAGGTGTGTGTTAAATTAACGCGGGCCGTTATGATGCCACGACCGGTTACAACCAGAGAAGAAGAGAGTGAAAGAGAAGAAACATTTGGAACATGTGTCTGTTTGACTTAATTGCCAGTGAATCATATCTTAACATAAGCACAAGACTCATTTCAAAACGAGATTATTATCGGGTGCTTGTTTTTAACCATCCCCTTGGGACGATTATTCTATATTTTCTAAGTGGCCAACCATTAATGAGTAACACTTAGTAACGATAAGGTCACCTTTACAAAAGATGTTTTCTTCAATTTCAAGAACTGACTTAAGTAGAGGTAAAATTCCGCAACATGATTTTCAGAATAATGCGGGGCAGGCATGCATGACTGCATTGCCATGGTAACAGACAACTTTCAACGTCTGCATTTTGGGGAAAAAATGTAGACGAGAGGAAGAAAAAAAAAAGGCAGACAGACACTGAAGTCGATTTGTAAGTACGTCAAACGTAGCAAACAGATTTTTCTATTGTGCAAATTTTCACTTTGACTAAAATGATTGAGACATAAAGATTGGCAAATGCATTCCTGGCCAACCTGGAAAGAATTATCTGCAAATTCAATGCCTACTAGCCTTAATCACATGAACAAATTGTTTTCATTTTAAAGATTAATTTAACGCTCAAAGCGGCCAAGTGCATTCTTCCAATTTTGCCCGAGTATCACGCCACCCGACAGTACGACACGTATGGGGAAGGGTTTTTTTTTAGTGCGTGTATGTGGTGTGGTGGTAGTGGGTACCACCGCTATATAGTTTGCATTTTTTTCACTGCACAGAGTACGGCAAACAGTTCATTTGTTTTTCGCCACGATTAATTGGATAAAATGCACCAGTGGCACGATACACTAATTAGAAGATTCGCAGTGAATCGCTAATGTTGCGCTAAGCTGGAGAGGAGTCGATGCATAAATAGACCACATATGATAATGCCGACCAATGCAAGCATAACTAATTAGGGAAAATGGACATTTATTAGATTTACCTGGCTAGAAATAACTTGATAGAAATGAACTAGATCATTGATTCCACTCCAAAAATGGAATTTCTTGTTCCCATTCCACACATACATGAACCAGTCCCCATTAACGTCACCTAGCGGAGAATTCAAAATTACGTTTCTCGTCATGAACGCAATGACGTCCAATCTTGCTTCATACATATTCCCTATTCTTAATCCCAGTTTCTCTCTAATCCGCCTAAAGTCTGCCAAATATTTATAAACACAAACTCACATTCTCATAATGCTTTCAAAATACATCCCTGAAGATCACCCGGGCAAGTTGCCTTTAGTCATGTGACTGGGATCAGTGAGTTAATCTTTATTCTTAACATCGCTCTCCAATGCTAATCCGTGCAGACATCTTAATCTCAAATCCTGAAAGCCCCTCTACACATCCCTACACAAGAATCTTGCATGATATTTTAATCACACTTCAGAATCTATCGCAAAAGAAAAAACGCTGACCTGTCACCTTAAATCATGTGACTAAGAATCTAGCATAGCCTCGAACAGTTTCCACTAATTACTCTGTGTAAAAATCAAAAGTGTGGATTACTCGCACACCGAGATCATCATAAAGACAAAAAGGCAGAATTAAATGAGTAAGATTAAGTAACCGTGAATCATACGGTACAAAAAAAGAAACCGTGTAAGCGAACCTTGCAAGTGCAGCGGAAAGGGGTGCCTGCTTGCCGAGAACGGCTGCTCTATAAAACATATCATGTCTTGTCAGGTGGTTATAAGAATGTAACAATTGCAACAGCTGAATTTTGTTAAAGAATGCATCCTTAAATTGGGACAAACATTACTAGTCTTTGGGCCCCTAAAATGGCTTCCTCAACACTCAAAATATAAACACTTTTCCAAATTTTCTTCAAAATATTTGTAAAGTGCCCATATTTCATTGTTTTTTACCAAAATTTATAAAAACAGGGACAAATTTCAACAGAAATTGATTCAGGCTCCAGAACATTAGGATATGTTGGGGTCTCATTTTCATTGAATTTGTTTACTTTTTGAGTCGTTCAAAGTCCTGGTCCCCAATCCCCTCCCAAGGCCCACCTCATACACTAGCTAAAATGGATGGATTCCATGAACTGATCTCACAATCTTGTTCGGACCCGAAATTCAAAGAAAGCGATTTACACTATATGACCAAAATCATCCAAAGCAGCGATTGCATTTTACTGCCCTTGATTTTACTTGTCACTGCATAACAAATTGATAACATCACCAACACAGAAAAAAAATCTTTGATATTCTACACAAGACCAGTCAGTCACAAAGACCTACCCTTGGGCTGATAGCAAACTCAAGGTGGCTCTGCAAGCAGAACATATCTTGAAACAGAAAGTCATGTTCATTGTGTCAACTTCCCCTCCACCTAGGGGAAGAGGTGCTCAACTCAGCCTCAACATACAAATGGCCATCTGCAGTGATATGAGGACATCCCACAAACAGAGTCTAATCTTTGGTTATTTGATAGTGTATATCAGCAACTCTTTTTTTAAGTAGATTTTTATGTATATGGATTTTTTTCCCTTCATAATCATTTTTTTATAAATAAAATTTTGGAATAAAATTGTTCACAGGTGGGCCATTCTTTGGGATGTCACACATGTGACCAAACTTCATTTGCCTCCCATGACAAAACAATAAGTCTAGCAAAAGTGGAAACATTATTTTTGGTTAGGTTTGGACAAAATCTAACCAAAAATAATGTTTCCACTTTCGCTAGATTATTTGTTTTGTCATGGGAGGCAAATAAAGTTCGGTCACATGTGTGACATCCCGAAGAATGGCCCAATTTGGCAAAAAATAATATGAATTCTGCAAATTTTGTTGAATTTGGTGCAACATTTTTAGGTATGAGGTATGATTGATCCATGGATTATTTTTCTTTGAAAATTGGTATCGCCATGGTGCATTTTTCAGAATGTTGGAGGCATTTTCCTACCCAAAACAAACTTGAACACCACTTGGGCTCTCACCCAGCCCCCCCCCCCCACACACACACATACATATGACAGACTTTAAAAGTGTACTCCACCCATATTTATTCTATTTCAAATCCCAAGCTTAATTAATCATTCTCTATCTTCAGAATCCTTAGCCATATCTCTTATTCATCCTTTAAATCTTATTCTGTATCCCTCTCTATACCCCAGGCTTTAAATCATAACCCAAAACCTTATTCTTAACTGTGGTCCTTGACCACATTCCTAAATCCAATCTATCACAGATCTCATCCCTAAAACTAATCAAATTAAGAGGTGCATGGATCCAGTTGCTGAAGAGACTGCCCTTTATCACATGCCTCTCCCACAACTAAAGTTCTACATGCAACAGAGGTTGAACCATCTTGGCCATATTCACTCATCATAATGCATTTCAACATTATGCATTTCAGCACAATGCAACCATAGCCCTTTTCAAACCTCACCCGGGCCCAGCCAGGACCACACAAAATCACGCAAATACCAAATCCAAGAATAAACCATCTCGCAGCCACATGAGCCATGTGCGTCCCCGTCACAACACATTTCAGATACGCGGCAGCCACTGCACTTGTGATCTCGCACACGCCCTCCTGGACCTAACCAAATCTCCTAAATGCTAAGTCTAAGAATAAGCCATCAACAACTCCCACCAGCCAGCGGAGAGGAAGACGAGCTTCCCATGTATACCATCTTTCTCTTGATAGTCGTCATCTTGTATTTTCATTCTTTCGTCCAGGGCAGATAGTTGAAGACATTCTTACACACACATGCCCTGAGGGATGATGGATGCCAAGCATCCTTTCCTCCACTCGCTTTCCCCTCAATCCGATTCCGTCTGTCCACGCATGCACACATACACACTCATGCGCATATACAGCACTGCTCACCCGAAAAGGGGAAAAACACACTAAATCCCTATAATTCACTCTCGATATTATTTAACATTTTCCGAGACGGAAGATGTGTTGAATCACCAATTAAGCACCCGATTGTAATAGATTCCACTAAAAATGGAGTTTGAAAGCAATCTCTCTCCTGTTATAGGTTTTAGAAAGGAAAAGGATTAATATTTTAATAGTATAGTATACGCTTTCAACTGTATAAACTTTATAAAGCTATTATCAATGCTGAATGTCATACTGTGTGGGGTATGTGACATGTCACATGCCCAAACATGAGCTTAAATTACCTTTTAATATAATTATTTTCTTTTGCCTTTACCCTGCTGTGTTTTGTGTTTCTTTCACTAAAAACCCTGCTACAGTCTCATTACTAAAGACAGAGTTCAACGACCTGTGTACACGGGTGAACTAAGAACTTGACCTTGAGAATGATTTCTGATACCCAGAATATGGTATTTGGGTTATGTACTTTGACATGTTGCAATGGTTGCTGAACTTTGCCTATGGGGGTTGAGATTGACAGCTTGGTTCTCACTTCTTAAAAATCCCTAAAAAAATTCTCAAAATCTAGAATAGATTCTAAAGCGATCTAGTTGCTGTCATCACACACTGGACAAAGTCATTCAAATATTATTACAGCCTTTAGAATATGATAACCAAACGTTTTGTAAAAAATGATATGATTTCATAAACAGAAGAAAGGAAACCTAAATACCAATTTAAATTATGTAAACCCAATTCAACTATAACAGCAACAATTCCAAGGTATAAGCCAGTACTCCAGTATCATACCCAGCAGCCATGCTAACCAGATGTCCTTGATAGGACATTGCCCCTGCTTTACTACAAACACTGCACATCAACTGTAGCAGCCAACACAAGCCGTACACTGAGACTAATTTTAGCAGTGGTCAAGCTCTGCACAGCCTTGGCCTACATGTAGTATCAATCAATTGGCCAGTAGCAGGAAGTCTTTTATTCTGCACCATACAAAACTCAAACAGCCTGGTGTTTTGTCTGTAGGGCAAGGATGCCTGCCTGTTGACGGTAATTCCCCTAAAGCCAAAAGGCCGACATTACAGCATATAACCACCAAATTCTTTGATTTGTTTGATATGTAATAATAGCTTTACAATTTAAAAAAAAAACAGTCTCTGATACAGTACCTTATATATGTTGCATTTGAAGATAATTCTTTTTGCAGACATCTCAGGCTCAGCCAAACAGCAAACACAAGTTTGGTCATCTGTTGAAGAGACAAGAAAATAACAACCCTTGCTCAGTGCTAAATTCAACATCAACTAAATTAAACACCATAAACTTCAATCAACGGCAAACAAAGACCCCCAAAATGTGTCGTAATAACGCTAATGCATACATATCTGGTTGATTTACCACAGAAGCACCCATGAGGGGGGTGGCCTTACCTCTCGCCTCACTTCCAAGTCTCGACTCTTACAAAACCGTCGCTAATGTACGATGTAGAGTATTTGAAGCTTAAAATATGACAGTATGGTAATTAATATAGCATCTGATATAGGGAAATAGAAGCGTGGCAGACATATGAGTTGGCTGACAGCGGTCTAGCCCGTGCATATATTTGCCCCATTAGCTCTTCGGCATACTCCTGGCCAACTCCGCTAATTGTTTACTGCCAAAGCCCAAGCTCAGGTATATACATACTATAGTATCACAGGCCACCATAGTCGGCCATGTTTGAATGCAAATCATACCCCAAGCCTCATCAAGCGCCAAAAACTGTGCCATGCGCTCATTAATGCTGTCCTTATCGGACGGGCAACCATTTGCTAATTAACTCCAAAGCTAAATCAACAACGAGCTACAACTGCACCGCACGTATTACAATAATTATGTGTGCACTCAGTAAAATGTGCTCATTAATCACGTAAGCAGTTTGACAGCGCCAAATAAATTAAAAATGTAAGTCAACTTTTTTTTTACTCTCTTCTTTTTTAAGGTGAATATACCACACAATACGCAAATACTAATCAAACTAATCTAGGTTATAGGTTATAGCATTGAAATATTGATTAAAGCCATGTGTGTTATGTAAAACCATGAATTATTTTTCCCCTTCTGGGGAGAAAAAGAGGGGAAAATGGGGAAATCAGACATTTTATGACAGCTGTTGAGCCATGCAGGCACAAAATTACAGCAATAATCAGTAAAACAACAAGAGTGCCTAGTCTAAATGATGGCCTTAATTTCCACAGACTAGCACAAAGGATTAAATTTCGCTGCCGAGTAGCTCCCCGCTGTAAACGATACACATCAATCAAATTAACGAAAATGACATTTTCATAAATTATTAAATTGGGTTCCCGTGCCAGAGCCATTGTTCTTGTCATTGCTAGAAAACACACCAGAGCCGGTGACATAATAATCTGTAAAAGCGAAAGACGTACAACATTTGAAGAATGATATCCGATAGTCTCATACCCATTTGCTAATTACAAATACAGAAAAAAAAGTAGTTACGATTGCTGCCCCCTTGTACACATTCCCTGCCTATCATACTAATGAACGCGTACAGAGGCATTTAAAACCGTTGCCAGTGATCGCGCATATCTCGAGCATTACTGTCGCAGTCCATGTTGGTAATTAGTTTTCTCTACCCAAGTAAATTAAAATGTTTGTCGTCATGGCAACACAGTCGAAATTCCATATGGCAATGAGCTCTAATCATAATGTTTAACTGTGCAAATGCAATGATGTAGAAACAGTTGTCAACCCGCCTGATCCATCCTTTACAGTCTTTGACGTGTTGATAATGAAATGTTTGTACTTTTCAAATTTTAAAAACCAGAAGTCATTTTACTTTTCCAGGGTAAAAGTTTCAAACACACGAGTACCTTAATCTAAGAATACATAAGACGTCTCATTGTCTTTCTTCCCTCGCTAATTTTTGACAGGATT
Source organism: Ophioderma brevispina (assembly GCA_023653785.1). NCBI lineage: Eukaryota > Metazoa > Echinodermata > Ophiuroidea > Amphilepidida > Ophiodermatidae > Ophioderma > Ophioderma brevispina. Next base: position 166,521 of record JAMKCH010030806.1, on the reverse strand, counting down.
TGTCATCAATTTTTCTGTGTACTTTAACACGTGAAGTAGTTAATTGCAGCAAATTTTGCATTTCAGCGGCCAAGAACTGAAGTCATTACACTCTTATGCAAGAATTTCAAGAGGATATTTTGATAAAATTTTACTCAAACTTGAGGACTTCAACTGCACGTATATACCATTGCACTTTTTTGTTATGTACAGTGAACTCCCATTTATAGCAGAATGTTCATTTCACAAGCAAGTTCCGTGTTAATTTGATATAAAACAATAGTGCCCATTGAGAATGTAGCAAGTTAGTGACATAAGTTGGAGAGGGGAGCTTAGTAAACAATTTTACAGGGATATGCCTTCAATTAAACTACTGATAAATCTATTTTCACTATTACCGTATACCCGAGTATAGTCCCATGCTCATAGTCCCATTTTGATGCTTGCACGTTTTATGTTAGGATGAAGATCCCATTATAATCCCAACCCCATATTCAAGCTAATTTCAGGTTAAAAACAAGTGGGACTATACTAGGGTCAGTACAATAACTCCCTGCCTATCTAACAACATCTAAGCACTAAATTAGTTACTATGTAGTTAAAATCATGGAATCACAAATCACAGATACTCTGTGAATCACAGAGATATGGTTTACACAGAGTTGAGGAAGCACTCTTTTGATTGGTTACTCAGAGGACCATCTCATGTTGTGTCCTGTAATGAGCCAATCGGACAGACTGTATAATAGGTGGTAGTACCCATGACTCAAAATCTATCCCAGAAGCCACCCCTGTCAAGAAACCCTGTTTTAAAACAAAAGATTAGAGCAATTTGAAGCAGGTGGTTCGCCCTGTTATCCATTTGTTGTGGACTTAGCACACAACAGGATTGCACTTCATTATCTAAACAAAATATTTGCCCTGTCCGATATGATATCAGAAATGATCTCTTATCCTGGAAACTTTTTACACAAAACCCACAAATGGTGGCATAACACAGCAACATCTGTTTGAAAATTGTAAATTCAGTCCCGTAAGAACCGATATTTTTAGGAAATGGAAAGAGTAGTGTGGGTGTGTGTCACGTGTGTGTGGTTTGGTGCGCGCGCATGTGCATGCACAAAATGTGCACATGCATATTGTTCATTTGTTGCTGTGCATTGGTGTGAATAGGGCATGCGTGGGTGTGTGTGTGTGGTGTTGATTTGATAGGTAAATTTAGTATGATCATGAACTGTCTGTGTTCTTGAACCTATCCAAGTACTGGCAATGTTTTGCACAGTCCAATATGGGCAACTTGGCAATGTATTATGGGATTGGTGTAAAACAACCTCTGGTTACCATTGAAGTGACATAAAACTTGCATTTTGCATTTTATTGTCTGCCATCCATTTTATACGTTTTCATTGTCAGCATCCAAAATAAAGTTTTCAATCTAAGTAAACTGATATTATTTGAGTCTAGTACCATACCACTGTTATTAAGATACACAGAATAAAGCAACCATTTTGGAACACCGGCTTCAAAGTTCTCCAGTTTTATAGCACAGCTCATGAAGCCTATACTGACTGTCAACCTAACTCCAACATTCATGTCGAGGGTTTAGGGCAAAAAGGCACCAGCTTGCAATAGCTGCCAAGTGTTAGATTGCAAGTATACACTTACTAAGAACACAACTGACAAATGGCAGCTATTGCAGATGGGGCCTTCTTGCAGTAAACCCTGATGTGACTTACAGATAAGAAATGGCAACTAAACCCAATCTGCATTTGATGAACTTGAACCATTTTCATTTGGCCTACCGGTGTTTGTTTCCTAATAAGCCCCGGCTCTAAAACGCCCCCTACCAACAATTTTTGGATAAACACTTCAGAAAATGAGTTAACTTACCTAAATCGCATATTTAATGGCCATGACTGTCGTAATCCGTATCATATCGCTGTTGTCATCAATACATTTTCTAACAAAGTACAATGATGTTCGTGGCTTTCATGTATATTCACACATCTGGACCCCAGCAATCTTTTATAAACTGTGCAAGGTGATTTTTTTTGTGGGATTTTTGACTGTAATAAAACGCCCCCCTCTTTTGAAATTCACAGCACCGCCCCCCGGGGCGTTTGTTAGGAACAAATACGGTATGCTAAAAACACCCCGTCACTACAGGTCAAGCTTCATAAAATGTGGAACGAACTTGAGTTCTCCCTGATGTGTTGTTATGTAAGAGTCAGAGAGCTACACAAAATGTGGGCCACTCTGGCACACAAAACTTGCTCGTCGTTCAATCCGACTCCCCAGGTGACACAAATGATAAACATGATGCAAGAATAGGTTTTACACTCAAAATACGCAGGAGACCTATATCTGTCACTCAACATCAAACGGCACCCGACAAGGACAGGTTTTTTTCTAAACCCGCTAGTCGAAGCCCTTATTTGGAATTTTTTGTGACAAGTGTGTTTGCTCTCTCTCTCTTGCTCTCTTTCTGACATATGCATGCACATACACACATATACACGCACATACACACACATGCGCGCGCACACACACACACACACTCATGTGCATCCTATCCCACCAAACACACTGCAGCTATGAGCAGTGGCTGGCAGTCCCAAAAATTGTGATTGTTTTCAGCAACACACCAAATGACACTAACATTCCCATCTCCTAAGAGCCAGTTCAATTAAACACATAGCATATCAACAATAAAACAATAAAGTAGTATATTCTGGCATCAAACATCATACACAAGGTCAATTTCACTATACACTAATATATATACAGGTCACTGAACTAAGTCCTGAAAACTGAGACTACGCAAGTGCCTTTCTTTTATTGTACACAATATAGCCCTTGATAATAATCCACCTTGCGTTTTTTTTTTTTAGTCACTAGAACTGGAAGACTTAGGCCATACGCTTAAGCGTCGCATATGCAGAGTCATGCTCCGACGTTGTCTTGGGATCGACTTCCCAAGTCCGATTACATCAAATTGACACCGCGCTCGCCAGATTTCAGGCACTGATATCCCCTTGACAACACATGGTCAACTGCGTGCAAAAAAACCTGAAGATTCACTACTCAGATAGTCTCCTCAACCACGGTTGCTATGGAAAAAACCTGACTCCCCCTAGCTGGGCTGAGAATCCTTTGTGAATTGACAAAATTGATGCTTTTGCATAGAGAACTTGTTGATGTGTGAAGATTCACAGACCGGAAAGGGTCAGATAAGTGAAGTACAGGTTGAAGTTCAAGGTGGATTAAAAAGGCTTCTAGAAGTCAATCTATTAAGCATTTAATCAAGCGTGCAAGTACTTCCAAGATTCTTGCTTGTTGTATCAAGCTGAATTGTACAGGTTTATCACACAACCCACATAAATTATACTTCAAAAAATGTATCCAACTCAAAATGTTACAAGCAACTTGCACAAATTCAGTCAAAAACCCTGGTGACACAGACACACACACACATCCAGATAGAGAGAGATATGTATACTAACAGCCACACACACAGACACATGCAGACAACAGACACACACACACACATATACACAAACACAGACAGACACATAGACACAGACATACTTAGCAGAGCTACATTGTGGGTTTTTTGGTGTCTGTACATTGTGGGCTATAACAGTAATTAAGCCCCACAATGTAGTTCTGTACTTACAGACAGCCTCACAATGTAGTTCTGGTGAGAATTACAGACAGACACAAACAGACTGAAACATTATGGGCTTTTTTTCCAATATTGATTCTGATACCATATAGGTCCATATTAACCCCCCTAAGACCTGTCTAAAAGCAATGGAAAAAATGTCTTGTGGGGTTATCCCCACAAGTAAAAAAAAAGCCCACAATGTATACGCCATACTTACAAATAACCCCACAATGTAGCTCTCGTAAAGACAGACAGAGACATACAGACAGACACAGACATGGACAGAGACATAGACACGGACAGAGACATAGACACGGACAGAGACACAGACACGGAAAGAGACACAGACATGAACAGACACAGACAGATGCACACACACAGACACAGGCAGACACAAAGACACAAACAGACAGACACACACACACATAGCCCAAACAACTCACAAATACAGCAAACAAATCACACATACACATAGCACACAATTCTCACACATGCACCACACATTTCAAAGCATATCAAAGGAATACTGTATAGTGCCCTCTAGTACGCATGAATCACAAGAGTTCACTGGACGAGTACCACAAACTGCAGAAATTAGATTTCAACTCAATCACCCGATTTGCTAGTGAGCTTCCGGTGCCTTAACTGGAGAGATTCCTGGGTCCTCAACAGATCAAGTAAGAGAATGTCAGTCTCGATATTAGGGGAAGTTTAAGTTGCGCTTGAAGATTGTTTTTAAAATGAAACAAAGTGAAGATGATGGAAATAAAATAAAGTAGCTCTCGTTTAGATTTTAAAAGGCTTTTGAAAATGTGGACGAATACCCTGTGTAAACAACACTGCATTAACAGATTAATTGGCATTTTGTACAATAAATAACGGATTACAGGAAAAAAAGTCACCGGACTCTTGACTTGGACTGAGCGGTCCAAAAGGTAGGCTTTTTTGTTGTTTTCACAAGTTGTGATTAAAATGCAAAAACGTAACTCATACCACAAGTACTTGACAGTACGATGATTATCAGAGCTCTCGAAATGTTAATTGCATTCGTGTCGGACTCTGTAGCATTATCTGTGACATAGAGAAAAGAATTTGCTAATCATACGCAAATGCAATTATGGTCGGGTAAAGCATCTCCTAACGGAGGGGGGGAAAAGTCACCGTTGTACATCCCTGGCAATTATGCAATTAGCTGGTTACTTAGTATCGGAGAGACTTAATCCAAAGAGGATTTTATAAGTGCTCTTTAAATAGATGTGTAGCAATGTGTGACATAGCTTGGTGCAGTGGAAAGCAAAATGCAAGTATGCTAGGCCTAATGCAATTTTTTTTAAAGAATCCAAATAAGAACGCAGCCACTTCCGCGCAGGTTTGAGTGGATGGTTTTACGCAACATCAATTTACGAACTTGACAAAGATGTCGCTGCTCTTGGTTTGGCACTCGGGACGACAAGTGAGAACTTCTGTTTGGAACGTGCCACTGATAATTTTTTCTAGCCTGAATTTTCGTAGGTATAAGTTCATCAACCCCATACATCACTGATGCTCTTGAGAACAAATTGACCCAATGGTTAGAGAGTGTAGGGGTTACACCATACTGGGGTCAGTCTGTGTGTAAATACATCACTGAGTATTCGTTACTGAATAGCACAACAGCACACATGAAAATTGGGGACGGGCAGTTGTTTCAAATAGATGTAATTTATTCTTGCGCGGACCCTGAAATAGGTCCAGATTAAAATAGCCGCAGACAGCGAAATAAGCTTTATTTGTGGGCGAGAAATTTTCTCGAATTTTACACGTGGTGATAAACAGGCAAAATGTTCTTCACAGTGCGCTCGTCATATTGTTGGCAAAAATTAACAAAATGTGCAAATTTTGTGCTGCAAAAATTATATTTCTTTTCACCAATTTGCAAACATTTTCAGACTACAAAAAGCAATGTTTTATTAGTGGATAGTTTCTAAAATAGATTCAAATTAACTCAACACACCTTAGCGATTCCTCCCAAGTTCACGACAAGTGTGACATGTTACGTTCTATCAGAAACAAAACGGAAGGAAAAAAAATCTTCTAGAAGAATAAATAATCCTTATTCATTATCCTTATTTTATGCAAACAGTATGATGTGTAATCACAAGCAACGCTCATAACTTTCCTTATTTTACTTCATCTTTCTTCTCTCTCCCTCTCTCGCTATCTCTCTCCAATATGGTTAATTTGAATCTTAACAAGTTTGAGAGTGAGTAATTATGGAAAATTTGACATTACTCGGCCAGGTATGGAGTACTCAGCTCAACTTACCGATTCTTGAGGGGAATTTATTTAAGCACTCTTTTGAAAATACTTATAGTAAGGCACACTAAATATATGCCAGGCGCTGCTTCAATGTTATATTGTAATGCGAGCTGTAATAGGAGCGGGGAACATCGTATTGTAATTCATCAGGTTTGGAATTATGCATTTCGACAAATACCATCGCGAACATAATATTGAGGCGGATTCCAATGCCCGATGCTCTCTATGTAACAAGTGGTGTTAAAAGATGGGGTTTGGCATTGTATGTGGGGATAGGGGTGGGGGTTCATAGGGTCACATAATAGTGTTTAAATCCAGGTAGTTTATTCCTCGCATATTCGGATGATAAATACCAACACGCTAAATAAATACAATTGGAGATTGATGTTATTCAAAATTACATGGATACTTGCAAAATTTTGAAATTATGATAGAACTTGTTGAATTAATGAACATATTTCTCACTGTACTTGGCAACATCATATGCGAGGGCAAAGTTCAGTAGCAATGCATACTTATACAGTGTGAAGGAAACTGGTGCCTCTGGGGTCATTTGCAACCAAAAAAGATCTGAGCTTGAGTCTTGCATGTAAGCATGGACGGTTGGAACCATTTTGGATGAAATTTTGTATGTTACCAAGTTGCCTGAGAACCACTGCATATTATTACTCTTTTTATTTATTAATTTTTTTACTCTGCCTTAACTCTCAGTATAGGCACCATTAGATGACATGGATAGGGTCATCTTCAATATGACACTGAACAAACTTTAGTCATTACCCTAGTACAGCATAATGGCTATATTAAAAAAATTTTTTGGATTTAATCAGGAGATGTTTCATAAATTGATGAGGGTTAGGTTTATTATGAGAGCCATTGCAGATAGGGGTTAAGTAACACAAAAATTACTTTTAAATTTTATGCAAAGCTAACCAAAGGTAAACAAATTTCAGCAAAGCTTTAAAGCAAAAGCTATTGATCAGCATCTGAACTTCTAAATTGAAATAAACTAAAAATGTATTAAAAAGCACAAGCCAGAAAAATGATAGGGACTGAAGGAGAACCAGATACTTTTTGTATTGCGGCCTATTTTTAAGAGACAGAAACAGCCTGTGTGGCTTAAAAACACCCAAACTCAGACTCTTGCTTTTTCCTCTTGCACAGCCAGCAGGAAAATCAAAATCAGATAAAATGCTGAGAATAGCATCTCGGCATTCCCTTGCTTGAAGATGGCGTAGGATTGACCCACGTTTCTACATAGGTTATTAGTGCACAAGGGTCACCTGTTTTACCAAACTACCATCTTTGAATGGTACAGTCTGTCTAATTGGCTCATTAACAGGACACAACCAAGATGACCTTTTGAGTGACCAATCAAAATAGTGCTTTCTGTGTAAACCACGCCACCATTCTTACAGTATCTTTGATTCGCTATAACATGATATCACCATCCGAGTATCCAATCAAAATTGTGCTTAGATGCTGATAAATTGGCAGGCTATGTTCAGGGGGTTCAGTTGTCAAATTTTATGTGCATATTTAATAAAGATTCCATATTCATCACAATTATACTGTATGCATTTTCTTCTTCTAATGGTTAGATTATTTCGAGGATTTAGTGCAAGAAGACCCCATCTGCAATAGCTGCCATTTGTCAGTTGTGTTCTTATTAAGTGTTGCACCTGCCAAATCTAACATGAAGCAGCTATTGCAGATGGGGGCCTTCTTGCACTAAACCCTCGATTTGCTATTTCAGCATTTCAAGATTCTAATTCACACCAAAATGGTGGAATTTTGTTCAAAATTTCTCTCTAAGGCCAATCTTTTTATTTCCACGATCTATTTGTTTTTGTACAAGATACCCACCCCCCGTTGAAGACAAGCATGATGGGAAGAGTTTGGAGTAACAACACGATTCCTGCACTCATCCTTTTCTGTCAATGAACTCCTCTCGACTTACGTCTAAAAACGGCAGCAACCCGCCCGCAAACCAGCATCGGAACCAGATGATCACGTACAGGAGAAACAGGACAATGTTGGTACATAAACATAGCAGCGAATTGAGCCATGGGCTCTCACAGGGGGCCCCACATCAACCTGAGAAACTAACACTTTCCCTGCTATATGATTAATAGACTCAAAACCATGCATCAATGTTGCACAGTCAGATTTTTTTAAACAGAAATTAGACTTTTCCTCCAAACAACCTGTGTGCAAAAACCAGACCCAAGACTCTGCATGTTTGTACCTATTTCAATGCATTCATCAAGCCTATTCGAAATATACCAATAGAAACAAGGAATATTGAAATAATTCATGGATTTTTATTTTGGTGTGAAGTTTGGACATCAAGACTGACCGAGTTAACTTCAGCATCGCAAGTGCTTGCATACTTCCATCTATTTGTGGAGTATTGCTGTGCACATTGAGAACCTGAAGTCTTGCAGGGGATACATGATTAGGAAATCTACTACTCATCTTCATGTCTTGTCCTTGCTTCTTGAGCACACCTTTTTCTTTGTTTGGTGTTTTTGTTTACATCTGATATTGATATTTACAGCATTTGCAAATAACAAGTCAACATCAAAGGTGAAGTTATTTTGGGGACTTTATCGTCTGTGCTCTTCATAGCATTGCTGACCGGTGTATACCTTGTATGAACTTCATGTACACACACAAAACGTCCATGCATATGCACACACACTTGTACTTGTGCATATGAATCCCTCTCGGAGAGACACAAACACATACAGAGACACAGACACACAGAAAGACACATACACAAACACACACACATGCATACACATGTCCAAACAAGTACAAACACAATGAAACAAGATACTCTCACCCCATCAACAAAGCTCAAATATCCCCTACATTATCATGCATGAAAGCAAACTTTGACTTCTATTTATTGGGTTAAACATTCATCTTACTTCAACTTAAGAATATTTATTGAATTTTCGCACCAGACGTCAGAATATCAATATACATATAGCAATGCAGGTTCTGTGGAGGCTACACCTCACCCTACGAAGGAGTAAAACAATTTTCCATCTCATCTTTGAGTGGCACGCATCTAACCTGTTACCGTTCATTATAAATTCTTCGTCAGACGCAAAAGATGACATCGATACTCTCGCCAACTTCTTCACACTTTCTTCATGGATGCCTCCTAGATTCTTTTTGACTTTCAATAGCTTTTAATTGACACAATCGGGTGATATCCTAATGAGACGGCTATATAAAACCTTTCAAATTAATATTCTGCAAACATCGTTACCTGTGCTTTGCAATCTTCATCGGGTCCAAGATGAGAAATGACCGCACAATCACGCTGTTCACAGATCTGCATTTGCATTTTGTCCATATGGATACATTTATTGCATCCAAAACCTGACTTCAAATGAGACAAATTCTTTGGGGAAAGGTTTTGGGCATATCGGCATAGCCGAAGAAAATGCACTATTTCCCGGGGACATAATCAAATTTCCCCCTATGTGAATGGCAAAAATTTCCCACTATTTCTTATTGGATTTCTTTATTTAAAGATAAACATTCTGATGTCTAAGTGTCAAACTTTCAGGACTGTGGTTCCGGAGTTCCCCACTTTTTCAGGCCTGGACTACTAAAAATAATAAATGGCAGATTTGAAAGGCTATTCATAGGGTTATATGGTATATTTAACCAATAAGAGACATGTGAGAAAAGCTTCATGACACATGTAGATACGTCCATTTTGATTGGTTACTCGCATGTTATATCATGTTATATATATCTTGTAATGAGCCAATCAGAGATACTGTAGAAAGGTAGTAAATCTCTGATGGTTAAAGCATGTCTGTCACTTTTATAACAAACACCCTTGATTTTCCTAAAATTGTGAGATTTTGGTATGAAAAAAATCTTGAAATTATAATCATGAGAGGGAACACGCAAAAGAGTACAGGTGGTATCAGTATGTCATTAGTTAACTTATTTGTCCCATATATAAACGACAGCCCAATTATACCACTTGTCTACACATAGCATTCAAAATGGCCGATACGTCAGTCAATAGACAAGCCATTCACCAAGTGGAACCTTAAGTCAAACTCACTAATAATACCTTTTGGCAGTTGTTAGACCCATAATAATGTTAATGCAAAAAACCATTCCAAAAATCAACGCAGCATCATTATTTCATGGAGGATTACACATAGACCGCTCCTTTGGGGGGGAAATGGCTCAGGTTTTGCTCCAGTAGGCCGTGACATATAGTCGCTACCACTGAAAATGTTAATTGTTGGTGCCCAATAAGCGTGCCACATTACGGTAACTCCCAGTAATCCGTTGAACAATTGGCACTGATAGAAGCTTACCTAGCTAATAAAGCTTCTTCATTAAGGCAGAGAATTCATTGGAGCGCAGAGTGTGCCAGGGCAAAGTTTAAGTCACAATTAGTGTTGGCGGTATGGTTGAATTACAAGCGAATCCAAATTTATAGATAGACATCTTCAAACAAATGTTGGACCAGCAGTTACAAATTTAAGCAAAATTTCTAATTACTTAGAGTATCAAATTTACATTAATTTCCATATAAGCCAACCATGAATATTTTCCCTCCCATGAATTTCCTAAGCACAGAAATTATTACAAACTGTCCATCACACTTACAATCCACAAGGGAAAATTTGACAATATCAAAGCATTTGCTAAATTGTGGAAAGGGGATTTTATACTCTATACAAGGGAATTCATTAGGCAGAGGGTGTGTAATGGCAAAGTTCAAGTCACAATTAGCATTGGTGGTACGGTAGAGAACTCACTGTCCCAAAAATTTATAGATATATTCAAACCAATATATGAATGTAAGCAAAACTTGCTCTAACTTTGGGACAAATTTGATATTAATTTCAAACAATTACTGTACCTTAAATATTTTTACTCCTAACATTTCCCTAAGCATTCATATTATTACACACTGGCCATCTCATTATAATCCATAAGCGAAAATTTAACAGTATCAAACCAATTTATTAGATTTGGAATGGATTTTGATCACACCTCTGCTTTGCTCTCATTACCCCCTCCCCAGTTTCCATGGTTACGGGTGCCTAATAACGTGAACGACCCCTTCCTTGGCCATTTCATCTTTCAACACAATTTGTTGGTTTCCTCTATCCCATATACATGTCATGTATACACAGGGTTCTCAGTTTACATGGGCCCAGACAAAAGAAATAATAAGTGCGCAGGGGAACATCCCTTTATTAAAAAGTTATGAGTAATATACCATGTTGAATGTTTTCACTGTGAATGTGGGAGAGCTGCCAAATTTTCAACCCAAATTGGGAGATGGGTGTAGGTTATGCTCCACATAATGTGTGTGGATGTGCGTGTGTTACAGGTACATGTCTACGCATGCGTGCACAAGTAGTTGCGTGTGTATTGTTCTGTGATATTTACAAATTCGTGAAAGAAATCTTCCTTACTCTTTCGTTCCAAAAATTAAATCAAATGATAAGCAGAGATGTCTTTCCAAGTAGCTCCTGATTGGGCTACATTGTAACAGACCTGGCAACCCTTTCTTTTCAATGCAATTGCCCGATGTCCCAAGATGCTGTTGTGGGAAAGCAATAAGCAACGGCCCTAGCTGACCTCTCTAGCTGTAAAAAGACAGGGAGTTTCCATATCTTATAATTTTCTTGTACAATGCATTGTCATTTGCTTGTCCAACTAGGATTAGGGACCAGTAAATTGAGTGGTCAGGAGGAGGAGGGGGGTAAAATGCATATCATGTTAGGCAACAGATGTGGCTATGATTGGGAATCTACACTGATACAACAATGCTTTGTTAAACCTGGGAAGTTATCAATTGCATGAATTGGTAGTATTTTTATAAGTTGTACTTATACAAAGTTGTTTGTGGGATGTGGAGTTCACCCGTGGGTGAGGTTCTCAAGTTTGGTTTGGGCAAGGACGTGCCCCCAAGAGACTGGAAGTAGGACCCATATCTATATATGGGACCCATTGCTAAACCAGAGATGCAAATTTGGGACCAAATTTACCATAAATTTGCCATTTTTTACTCAAAATGTTGACCTATTTAGCAAATTTTGAACAATTTGGCTTCAGATTGAGAAAATTGAACTAATTTTTGCATTTTTTTATAAAATTTTGGCTTTCAATATTGGAAAAATTAGTCAAATTTCATCAAATTTGAGAAAATTAAGAAAACCGGACCCATTGCTATACCAAAATTGGCATGAAAACAGCATCGAGTTACATTAAAGATGACCAGACCAAGATCATCATGTAATCTTCTGATAGACATACTATGACAGGTAAAGCCTATGTGTATTACTACTACTTTGAGTATCTCTCAACACAATATATGTAGAATGGGATTTGTAAAAGAATGGTGTAACATCCGACCTTTTTACATTGAACACAGAATTGTTAGTAAGCTAGTTAAGTTAGTCTGTACTTCAGGATAATTACAAGGATCCTCTCTCCTCCTCTCTACAATGGCTACCCTCCTATCTTTCAACAAGGCTTATTGCAGATACAGCTGCACCAGAGGATGAAATGGACCCAACCCCAAATGGTGTAGGATGTAGAATATGCAGCTCAAGAATCCTCGTCCTGTGGTCTCCAACAAGAAGCCAACTTTCAATTTCAATGGTTTTGTGCCCACAAAAATCACTGCTACATTTCAAATTTAGAATGTTCTCTTAAAATTTAATTGATCTTTAACTTCCAATGTACAATTGTCTTAAAGTACTAAATGGGCAAAAATGGATTAAAATAAGCAGTGTAGTGTGACTTCAACAAATAGAAACATAGCAAGTACTTTGCCTCAATATATACTTTATTAAGACACATCATTTGAAGCCGGTTTTGTGACATACCCCTATTAAGTTGTGAAGTCATGTTTAAATGCAATTGTATTTGTATGTGTCTATCCAAGATTCTAGGTCATGTCTCTTTTAACATTGTCCTCCCAAGTCAATTTTGAAACATGTCCATATGCAATTTTTACAGTGGTATACTGCAATGCATTATGGGATATGTTAAACCCCAACTGGACTGGGGTTTGTTATGTATACATATAGGCCTAATTCACTGATACTATCAGTAAGGACTTCAGGAAACAATGAAAAATTCCCTTGAGAATCAATTTAGGACGTCAAATGCTATTTATAAAAATTATGCCAAATTTCATCTTTGGGGAGTGAAAAGTTTGATCATACATTTTTGTAAGATTTTAAGATGGTGGGTTATCTTTTCTTAGCAAAAATTAATTAAAACAAGAGAGCATCTTTTTATTTGATATGTATTTGTGATTCCTTGAAGTTCTTGTCAAGCTGTTCATCATTATCAAGAAGTTTATAAAATCCTTTCTTTACCATTCGCCCAGTGCTCTTCAGTTTCTCCACCCAATGACATAACCAAACAGCCATTTCAAAAATTGGGCTATAAGAAAAAACATGCAACTCGTCTAATAATAATCCAATAATAAGCCCAATAATGATGATGAGAGCCGATGGTAAAGAGATGGGACAAATGATGGACCGGTGCGGTCCACTCCGCTCTCACGACTCTTGTGTTTCACAGGGGCTAAATTGATTACCGACAGGCCCGCGGATAGCTGGTATGTCAGCCATCTGTTCTTAATTACAAACTCGCTTAATATTTCGCTGTGCCTGGTAAAGAACTTCAGGATGCCTGCTTGGCCTTTTTAACCCCCATCTTAACCAGTATGGGTTTTATGTTGTTTGTGCCGGGCTGGCTTATGAAGAAGAAGGAAAAAAAAGAAGATTTGATGATGATGATGACAGTGATGATGGCTTTACATTATCCTGTAAATCTATTAGTTTGAAGAAAGGGGTGTGTTATGTCTTTAAAGGAACACCGATGAAGACCAAAGTGTGAAAAGTAATTGCTGGGTCTTAATTTTTCTGAAGGCACTAGAATCATTAGGGATGTTTTACATTCTTAATGGTGTATATTTATCCCTGATGAAACGAACAGTGTTAACCACACGAACACAGTCTTGAGATGTAGCCTATGTGCAATAATAACATGAATTTTGGTGGAAATCACAAGGCATGCTGCCTGGGAAGACCCATCGAGACAAAATGTATCAATTTCTGAAAGAAATGTAGTATTGTAGAAATACACAGCACAGAACCCTGGTGTAACTTCAATAAGTCATTGCAACCCACTATGATCAGCTATCTAGTTATAACACTCTTGTTTAAGCTGGTGGGCAGAATGTGATGTGGAGTTTGCAATATTTACAAAGGACAATTTTATACCTGACTCCAGAGGAGGCTATATCAAATCGATCCCACAATGCACTGGTTTGGAAATTGTACTATAATGCAGTCATGTGATTTTAAGCACAATGCAATGCATTATGGTATTGATTCCAATTAGGCCTATACTCTTTAACAGACTCATAAAGCTGAAATACTACATTCAACACATAGAACTAATTGAAACTGCAGCTTTCAAACTTGGAAAAAAATCTTGGACTGTGTTGGAAAAAAATCTTGGCCCGCATCTTATGTAGCCTAGCTGCTAATTACCGGGGGTGTGTATAATTTATTAAGTCACATGTGAAAAACTGCCAAACTTGCTTTCATTTATCGCTGGCAAGCAGGACCCTGGGAGCTTTTCTTCTCAATTGTTGACTGGGTGGATATTTTTTAAAACCCTGGTAGCATATTAAAATATGATCTGCTAATTAATCAGTGTATTGTAGAGAAATCAAATACTAGCCCAGCTACCAAAAGGCAAAAAAATGGCTAAACCCAATGCTAGACAAACAGAATTGACCTGAGAAATTGGTCGGTCAACTAGTGCCTCTGTTCTGGTGCGTTTGGCCATATGATGCGATCAGCGGGGGAGAGAAAACTTATGTCAGGGTAGACTTCAAACAGAGCGGTAATTATGTCTACGTGGTAATCATGAGCTAAATGAAGGTGTGGCTGTGATGGTCGCCAATTACAAGAATGCAAGGAGCAATCCCAAAATTCACTCTGATTTGGAAATAGTGACTCGAAACAGTTCACTGCTATCACATACAAATCCCGACTAAGTTCTTCTAAACACACGTTAGTACTTGATGAATTTTTGACATGATCTTGAAAACTTTTGTGGTTTTAAAACTTTTAAGTACTTTCTTTTAATCCTTAATAAGGATTAATTTATAGATTGCAATGGCTTATGGGATTGTTAATAATCACCCTCTGCATTCTTCTGCAAGGGAGGTTTAAATCCTTAATACTGCTCTGTGGCCTTGCCGTTAGTGTGTTTTGATCCAATGGCTGGTTAGAAACGCCTGTTCGTTATGGCAATTTTTTCAGAAGTGGTTATAATTCTAATTTGAGAGCTTGTCACTGACTTTAACAGCGAACTTTTTTAATTCATAATTTTGCAATAAAGATAATTCAATTTTTCACCAGTGAAATAATGAATTCTTGATTGAAATTTCACCTGAGCACTGGAAGAAGCTTGAACTAACAATGAATTACATAATCCACATAGAAAAGTGTCTCCATCATGAATGTATTCGCACACACACCTATAAAAACCATCAGTCTTCATATTTATTGGATGCCATACACTCGCCTGCCAGTAACCAAATGTGAAAAATAACGTATAACGCCCTTAATTTACATATAAAATTAAAGGATTCAAATAATGGATCAGCTGATTGGAAGTGGTGTCCTGATGATTGGAAAAGTTTTGATTGTTAAAGTATTGTTCATTTACCCTTTGAGTACTGCCTGCCGATTGGTCACAGGGTAAGTCACATGATATTATGAGCCAATTAGCAACATTGGTAAGAATGGTGGTAGGACTGAAGAGTACTAGAGCTGAAATATTTGGGAGCTGCATTTCAATTGGTTATTGAAATGATGTATGATGTAATTAGCCAATCAGAAATGCTGTATGAAAGGCAGGTAGAGGTCAGAGGTTAAAGAGTGACACTGAATTATAGGGACTATAGTGCAGTACTATAAACATGGAACGCAACCTTGCCCATCTGTAGTATTAATTCGATTCAATATATTAATGTCAGGTCCACTTCTACTGAATCGAGTAGAATAAAAGTAAGATACATAAAAAGTGCAACAGAGATTTCACACTCAAGTGTCTCTAAAAAATTGAAAGTTACTGATTTTTGCCTTGATGTACAAGCTTTCCATCAAACAATAGTCTTCCTGAGAGGTGTCAGTTTTTACAGTTTAGTAATTACCAAAAGTCCAAATTTATTGATATTCACCCAACAAATATTTTATCAATGACCATAGCCCATATTACATGAAATAATTACAGTATTAAACGAATATTAAAAGGCAGAAATAAAAAAATTAGGATACTCTTTTAGACTGTCAAAATCACTGGCATCATTATTTTTAAGAAAATTCATTATCTGGAGAATTATCAGTGTTATACATCATTAATATGAGTAAAAGCTCTTTACCTGAGAGTAAATAAGCTTTAACATTTCATTATAAAATGATATTCATTTCCTGTTTCCTTGTAAGTCCAAGTTTGTACAAATCCTGTTTTCAGGAGGGATTGTTAGGTAAGAAAACGACCCTTTTCGAATCATTAATTATGTGCACTAGATCGAAGTTTACAAAAGTAGATCTTTGATACGATTAGAATGTGAACATAATTCTCTTGACTAAATGAATGTTAATGACAGTACGTTCTAAGTATTTTCGTTTGGTTTTGGTAGAAATGTGAGAATCCATTCCATATCATATTTGATTTCAAAATTTGAACTAAGTTCGCTTATGATATTTGGAAATATGTTGGGTTATCCCCCACAATCATTCTTGTTTAATTAATTACAAAAGAGCTTTAAATACCCTTTGACAAGAGAAGATTCCCATAATGAAAAGAACATTTTTACCATCAGCCTGGACAACAAAGGAATGAACTTCCAAACAAACAATTTGATTAATTTTCACACGCAATATTTAAAAGAAAGTGTAAGCATAGATTTAACACTGGATAACTCCCTAATTCACCTCTGACTTGCTAGGTAGCCTTACAATTAACTCCTAAAATAAGCTTGCATACTTTAACATGACTTTTTCAGAGCTATTTAACACATAAACTCATAATTATCATCTTTTAGCCCTTTAAGTAATTATGGGGGGCCCCTATTTCACCCTATGTTAGATTGGGGTTTAATGAGTGTAAAAACAATTTTAACTACATCTACAGAAACAATCTACAAAGCTGAGAAATGTTTCTTTTGGTACCAAAATTTTGAATTTCTAATTTCGTATAGGAGCAAATACGAAATTCAGCCTGTTTTATATTGAAATGTAAGCAAATCAAAATCTCCTTTTTTAAGACATTTCTGTAGCCAAATACAAGGTAAGAAATCTATCGAGTGTCTAATCTATACAGAATTACTATTATGACACAATATTTGAGTGCCTCAAAATCTCTCGTTGCACCTTTAAATTTTCCCCTGATACCTAGCTGTCTTTCTCTATAGGCCTGTTGATATTTATTTTTAAGGATTAGAAACCGAAACAAAATATATGTCAAAACTTAATCCTGTTGTAACATACCAACGTTGTTTGTTTGTTTGTTATTATTGATCTCAGTCAGTAAATAAGTAGAACAAACTGGTTCTAGCCACAGTACTTTGGCAGACTACATTTCATATGATAGACACACAGGTCTTCTTTTCACTAGGCCTGTTGATTTACAGCATCTTGGGATTAGAAAACGAAACAAAGATTTCAAAACCGCATCAACATGCCAATCACTGGCAATGGGCCTAATTCTGCACCGCTATTATCATAACACCACAGACAGCCATAAAATCAGTGCAGCATGATCACGGCTCTATCATATGTTAATTCAATTTGTAAAGGGAAAACAGTAGTAGGGCTACAAAAAAGTGAAATGAAAAGAAAAAAATGTTTTTGGGGGAAAAAAGGTCGCTTTTGAAAAGGGCTGGAAGATCAAAGGGCATGGCTTGAGATCTGAGAGTATTTTGCATACAGCTTCTATTGTGTTATGTTAGGCATGCGATGGATCTTAAGACATTTTATTTTTATCTCAGTACAAGTACTGCAAAAGCAGAATTTTTAAGCCACCTTTATTTTCATGCTTCAAGTACCTATTGCAACAATTAAAACACATTTTAGTGTATGTCTTTGGAAGGATTCACAAATTTGTGAATTTAAAAACAAGTGAAATAGGTTAAAATTGCTTATAGCAAAAATCGGGTGAAAAATTTCCACTTTTACCATAATCTGTGGCATGAATTTGAACTGATTAGATTTACCTGCCACTGTGGAAAATCCCAAGTTTTGTTTCATAAGAAACTTTTTATCAGAGCTGAAGTGGAGGCATATCTATCCTCCAAACAAACTTACAAGCTCCCAAACCAGTCTATACCCTGTTTAAGTGCAAGTTGATACCTCTACACTTTTTGTCAGAAGAGATATGGCAAATACAATGTAGCGACTAAAGCATGTTTACCTCAGAGTATATCATGTCTTTATGTTCAGTGGGCTGTATCATTGGCCATGCTTCATCTTACAGTGAAAAGACTACAATGTTACATATGTTCAGTGTGTGGACTTGACTCCATTTCATGTCAATTGTGTTCTACACATTGTCAGAGTAGAAGTGGTAAAATAAGCCTGGCCTATACAGTATGTTTACCCTTGGGGTATACCATGACCTTGGTCTCCTCAGGGTCAACTCAAATTACTTTATCAAAGGTCATGGTTCATCATATGGTGAACACACTATAGAATTACATATAAATTAGGTGGAACAGTACCATATTGTTTTTGCTAATTGTATTACAAACATTGTGAGATGAGATCTGGCAAAATACACTCACTGTGCAGTTACCATAGTATGTTCACTACAGGTTGTGTTATGACCTTGGCCTTGTCTTTTACAGCATTTTCACTTTCATGTCAAATTTTGTCTAAAGTTCATTTACCTTGCTGCTGCCGAGACTCAAATAAATGAACCATAATGTGACAACATTTGAGCAAAAACTACATACTCCGAGACTGCTCTGTAACTTGCCACCAAGGTGATATAACTGGATAAACGATCAGCTACTGATCCCTCTTTTTATAACTAAGTGTCTCACAAACTTATGACCTTATAATATGATACAACAGGAATTCACCATATTGAATTTAGGCTTTATGTGGATTAGGTAGCCCACCGAAAACCAGATCTAGTGTGTGGGTAACATCGACTAAATTTTATTTGGCAAAATGTGTTCCTTCTCCAGTCTTGCAAGGAGATCCTGACATGATAGTCTGGGTGACTCTCAATAACAATGGTTGCAAGATTTTTGTGGTTACACGAGTCCGTAATTTTATTCTTCATTACAAGAGCTGTACTGTCAACAAAATATTAATCCTACTGGTCCGTGGTGCTATTGAATAAATCGCTTGATTTAGCACCCAGATACATGAGACAAGACTAATTAATAATCTGATTTACAAACCAACATCCTCAACGCAACCACCAAAATAAATTTAAATTGAAAAACAGAACGAAACTCCTTTATCTTTAAGAGCCTGTACTTGCCGATTAAAACTAAGCTCGATCGTTACAGGCAAAATTCCACCATCATTGAGTAGTAATTAAATATTAATAACCCTTTCAATATAACAGCTTCTTCCTCATTTTTGTCCCAACATCAATCAACACACATATATTATATTTAAGTTTAGGGCATTTATTATTGATTTCAGGGGTAAATTTGATAGTGAGACTATTAGCCGATCCTTAGTAACAAGGATTATTAATCTAGAAACACCTCACATTGTTGATTTCTGAAGCTGTTTTCTACATAAATGTGATATTTTTTTAAATTTTCTTTCAGATTGTAATTTATTGATTAGAGATTGCTTGATGAAGACTAAATTACAAAATCCCTAGCAACAAATTTTATATCTAGAAACACTTGGCACTGCTGATTTGTCAAAGTCATTTTTTTTATGAAACTACCATATGTGCAAGATAATGAAATTACCAGTATAAAATGGTTTACAATTATTATTAGTGCTTCATGATCTAAGGAATATATATAATACTCATATCTAATAGCTGATCACAAGTAAAAAAAAAAATAGTTTGGCATCTGCCTAAAGCAATGTTGATTTTTCTAAGTCCAGTTTCCTGACCAATGCATAACATCTGTGCCAGATTAAGAACTCGGTTAAGCCTTGTGCTTTGGCTTTGAGGTCAAGCAATTAAGCAGTTAAAAAACCTTGGCAGGAGAAAAATAGCTAAATGACAGTAATTTTGAACACATTAGAAAGCCAAGGTCTAGTGATTGCAGTTTCTGGTCAATGAGCTGTGGACCAGATCCATTGCTGTGATGTGGTGGACCAAATCCACTGATGTGGTACTGGAAAAGTAGAAATATTCACACTACATTAATTTTCGCGCTTTTCGCGAACTTCTGAGCAAACACGAAAATAAAAACACGCAAAAATGTTTATTTTGTGTGTAAGTGTATGTAGGGTAGCTGAAAAAAGTGAATTTAAAAAACAAGTGAAAATGCTAAAAATTGCAGAAGCGCGAAAAATTACACATGCAAAAATTACGACTTTTACAGAAGTCCACATCCACTGCTGTACAAGTTGATCCAGGTTGATTTTCCCTGTGCATGATTTAGGATACCCAGTGTGCACAGTTCACTTTGTACCTTTTGTGTTACTGAACTTGGTCATGGTACTGAGAATGATAATTAACTACCTGGAACTGTGATGGTAACTGAAAATTAACACACAGGGTTGCAGCCAAAAGGCAACAATTCACTGTGGACAAAAATTGAAAGACAGAAAGGAGGAGGAGGAGACACAGACGGAAAAAACACAGACAGACATGAAGATGAACAGCAATGTCCTCATTTTAAGCAACGTAATCCCTCAGCTTCACTCATCCTTCTACACCCCGTGTTTTTCCAATTCTGAAGTTTTGTTGTGTTAAACTTTTGTGAGCCTAGCGCAAGAGATAGCTGGCATAGCTAAATTAGATCTAATCCAAACTGCTTTGGGCAAAAATGATGGGTCCGGTTAACCAGGAATTCCTGTACAAAAACTCAAGAGACTCGAGAACACACACACATTCGTTCTGAGAGGGAATTCCACTCATCCATCCATCCATAGATGCCCCTGAATGAAACATACACGGCCAATTTCTTCATGGTAGTTACCACACAGCTACCACCGAGTAGACATGGATTAACTACCCACTAGACGTACACTCGCCGGCCAGGATTCCGTGTATTTTTGCCGCATAGACGGATAGTGTACACACAGCGGCTGTCTGCACCGACGTGGAGTAGCTACGTGGTTACACCGGCTCTCAGCGCGCGCAGTATTTCTCATGGCCAATTTTTTTTTTTTTTTATATTTTTGGCATATATTTGCATTTTTTGTTACATGTGCGGGAATATGAGGGTTTTTGATGATGCCCGATTTGAATTTCGTAATGATTTTCCTGAAAAACGTTCAAAAAATGCTAAACGGAGCCCGAGTGTATAGCGCCCTCATTTCATGAAATTTTCATCCACTCTCAAAATGGCGTCGTGGTAACCGCGGGGTAGCTACTTGGTAGCTGCGTGTCTACTCCGGTACTGTCTACTCAACATCCACCTTCTCTCCACCTAGTGGGCAACTACAGGGTAGCCATTGGGGTAGGTACAGCAGAGTAACCACATTACTGTTTACCTAATAACTGTGTACTTTGTAAGCCCAAGCTTGCAGCTACCGCCTCGCAATTAGCCCAGTGTGTACTGTGCAGTAGCTGCCGCGGTAGACATGGTGTAGCTGCCGTATAGGCTACCACGTGAGTAAGAATCCGGCCGTGTACATGAAGTCTCTACAGTGCATTCTGTGTAAACATGGAACCTGCTGACTTATTGCTAGCCAATTTCTTTCATGCCATGCTGTCAGTATGTGAAGGTCTATCTCCCCAGTGTATCTTATAGTTATAGTAAATGCACTATAGCTTACATTGTCATCATAGCTACTGTAGAACCTTTAACTCATGACATGGTATATCAAATGCTTTCATCTTGTTTTGAACAAACTTTAATAGTTTGTCAATTGCATTATGTCCCAAATAAAAAACTCTATAGCTACCATAGTGTGTTCAAAATGGGATGGTAACTGTTCTTTGCCCTTTTTCCAATGGTGACTTGATTTATGATCAAATGTTCCATCCCAAACTGAATACATGTTAAATGGTTGTTTGCCCATTTGTAGAGAATGTCCCAAATAAAATGCACTGTAGCTGCTATAGTGTGTTCATAATAAGATGTCCTTGTCCTCTAAGTGTTAACTCAATATGTTTTATCAAAGTTTCCATCTTGTTGTTTGCCAATTGTATATGTGCATGTATGACAAATTTTTAGAGTTTCAAAAAGTAAAAATAATATAATCCATGACAAGACTAGTATAAATCACTTGGGTCAAAATTTTTCTTTTTTTCAAACAATTTAAAATTTATATAATTTCATGGCCATATTCAGATTCAGCATTAAAAATGTATTCAAATGAGTACAAACAAGCCTAGTCTTAGGTCACTGGTTGACATCTTAAAAATATGTGGAGGCATCTGAAATAACTATAGCTAGAGAAGTTGCAACTGAACCAAACTGCATGCAGTGTGTAGCTCTCGTCAGACAATGTGCCACAAAATACTC
Source organism: Ophioderma brevispina (assembly GCA_023653785.1). Taxonomy (NCBI): domain Eukaryota; kingdom Metazoa; phylum Echinodermata; class Ophiuroidea; order Amphilepidida; family Ophiodermatidae; genus Ophioderma; species Ophioderma brevispina. The sequence continues at coordinate 143,854 of JAMKCH010030806.1, read as the reverse complement.
CACAACGCAGCAGACTATACTCAGTAGGCAGTATGCAAATTACACCTAATCACCACACACGCCTGGAGTGCAGAACACGGCAGACGACATTGACAACGCTAACTGTCGTTGTTGGTTACCTCGTCAAAATGATGCAACAACATCCACTGCGATGATTCGACATGAAAAGTCGCGTTGGTTGGGTGATTAATTCCATGTTCTACATTCGTTCCCAGGTACCTAATGAGGATCTCTGGTGATGCGAGATTAGTCGGTTATGCTTCTGACACCCGGTGCTAGAATCCGCGATTAGTCACCGGCAGAAGAGAACCCTAGCTGGGTGTATTCTAAAGCAACATGGGCAATGCACTGTCCATGCATGGCAGAATGGTATTTCCCTGGCCTTGCACTCCGGCCATTTGGGTGTTCAAACTTTGCTGAGCCAGTAGCCATTATTGTCAGCACGTTGATCAATGAATGGAGAGTCTATTCTTGGGACGACAAAAAAGAAGCAGGTCAATCTCTAAAACCAGGTCAGCTGTGGCTGTTCCAGGCTTATCTGTAATCCAGACTCACGCTGACCCACAGACCTTGTATTGTATGGTTTATGCATTGACTCTATACCTTGTTCAGTGTAAGGTGGAACATGACCCCATTCTTTTTCCACTTATATTCTACACATTTTGTCAGAGGAGATGCTCCAAGTTGTGACAAAACACACTATAGCTACTATAGTATATTTACCCTAGGGTTGCATTATGACCTTGGCCTTCCCTAGTGTTACCCAAGTGTGCCTTATCAAAGGTCATGTTTCATCTTATGCTGAATAAAGTATAGTTTGTTAACTCAAGGAGTTCCTAGGGTTTCCTAGCAATCAAGTTCCGTCTCCAGAAATAATGGGTCACTTAAATAGGCCATTTGGTTTCTATGTATTCAAAATGGACAAGCAAGCAGGCAGGCAGTCAAAAACCAATCTACAGGTTTACATACATGCCCAAGTCCCTCATCACTATGTCAGAGAATAGACTAACCACAGCTGACGGTTGCGCAGGAATTAAGCCTAGAATCTCGGACGAGAACAACAAGTAGGTCTCTCCTGCGCATATCAATTGCACACTTAGGCATCCCCGTTGATGTCCAGCTGGTCAAGCAGCTCGTGGCGGAGTTGCTAATTCAGCAGGAGATGCACGGGAGGAGGGAAAATCATGACCACTAAACGATGTTGTGATTTTGTCAGGCATGAAATGTAATCCAGGATTGGTGCCTTCAAGAAATCATTCCATAACGAGAGAGGACTTTTCTTTCAGATACACATGCCAGAATAAAAGGTTAAATCATATTTCTTTTTAAAATGAAAATTTGGACCCTCTTTCACAACCTCATGCAGTGCATCATTAAGTTCAAGTTCAAGTTCAGTTTATTCAGCATAACATATTGAACGTGACAGAAATGTATAATACAGTATATTATATAATAATACATAAAGAATCAATTGTAGACTGTAATAAGATGAACTGGTCATTAACAGTGTCATCATTTTTCAACTCAACATATAATTGTTTATATCATCCATCTATCTTTTCACCCAATCTACTTCCACAGATATTTGCCAGTGTTTGACCAATCCCACAATACCACTTTGATTTTGAAATTAAAACCATCTGTAATGTGTAAAGTATGCATGGGTATATAACAAAATGCATTGTAACTGATTCTAACAACCCTTTGTGATATGTGAAAAGCAAATGTATACTGCAATGCATTATAGGACTAATTTGAATAACCCTTTTTGATTATGTGAAGTAGAGCTACACTGCAATGCATTATGGGAAGGTTTAAATCACTGATATGTGTAAAGTGCAGGTACATTGCAATGCATTATGGGACTGGCCTGAATTCTCATACATGTATAAAATATAGGTGCATAAATATATTATGGGATTAGTTTCAACCATCCACTGGATATTTGCAAACAACTTGGTCAGGTAGTTAATTTTCCTCGAATTGGTCCCCATACAAATTACAATTTCTCAAGCCAATATTTCCCCTCCTCCTTCAATTTAAAACAAAATATATACAATTTCATAAAGCTTCAGCACTACACCAGAGGCTACTACTACAACACTTCCTGAACATGTTTAAGTGACCAATTCTACAACGCTAGGTAGTCAGTTAATAGCTTGCCAGTCGGCCAGCCAGCCAGTCAGGCCACTACAGCCACAGCTCGGCCAGACCTCGGCCAGCCAGACACTGGTCAATCAGAGCCAGACACAACATGAGCTTGAGTTGTTACACTATAGCGACGACCTTAGTCAGGTCACCGTTTACATTAAAACTCTAGTTACATGAATAGTGTTGTCATTAACAAGTTTGCCTTACACTTCAATACAGTTCTCTATAGGCAAAAAGTAGTCTTTTGTAGCAGTGTAAAGCGAGTTATTTGTAAAGAATCATTTTGTCCTAGTCTATTTTGAAAATGTGAACTGTAATTTTTGTGGTATTTAATTTTCACAAACTGGTAAGTATACTACTAAATACTCAAGCCCCATATTAAGGATAGTTTTGTTTTTTAAAGGCACTATTCTCATTTTTAAAAGATGCCTTTCTCATCCACATCTCAATTATATCAAATTAGCTAACCCGTGTAGTAATGATATTATTTCTCATGCCCACAAACACTTGGATTTGAAATTCAACTGCCAATATATTTTTACAGACATAATTTCCACATTTATTTTTTCAAAAAACAAGGACTCTTGAAAATGTTTGAAATTCCAGCTGAAAGTACCCAAAAAGCAAATAGTTAATTGAAAATTACACTGGACTTTGAAATCAGTAATCCATTTTATGATAACCTTTACCCAAAATCTAAACCCAAACCCTAACCCGGGCATCTTCTCGTCATAACCCCAACCCCTCTAACCTTAAATATACACTGAAGAATTTAGGCCCCAATCTATGAAAATTAAGGATTACCTTCAAATTACCCTCTATAACAACTTGCTTGTGGTAAAATTCCACATCATACAGAGTTTGGACTAGCTACAGGAACTGAGACTAATCAACTCATTAACCAGAAAGTGCAGAATCAACCTGTTTTGAGATGAGATTCCCAGTTGTTAATTAAGATGGACAAAATCTTCCCTCATACTGCACTGGAAATTGGAGCCAGTGCACCCCCAAGCTACACCAAGGTCTTCCAAGCAGACCCACTCCATGGCATTCTGTCACAGTCAATTACCCCCTAATCTGGGTGAGGATGCCCCCTTGGTCATACTCTGCTAATTGAAACCAACAGGAGTTAACTGAAAGCTTTTGCCTAAAAACAATGCATCCAATCTGGTGTTCATAATCTAATTAAAGGTCACTAATTAAGATTTTCGGAATAGAAAGAAACAAATAAAGGACATGACCTGAGTTGGGTCAATGACCAATTTGAGACAAACCTGGGTTTCTTGGCCGGTTATGGGAATACTTTGGGGGAAGAAGTGATTATAAAAGATGGTATGACAAATATAATTGATAAAACTTGCAACAAAGCATGACCAGCATGGTCGGGTCTAATGAACAAGTCATTTGGCAACTAATCGATTCATTTGTATAAAACAGGACCATTAGATGGAAATGGATCTCGTGAGGGGGAAAGAAGTACATCCCCACGGGGCGGGCAGTATTTAGGTCGCCTGATTACAATCAATGCATTACAACTGACCCGCTAACCTACATTTTTAATTGAAGCCATTATTAGATTTATCACGGTTCTGATTGAAATCTCTCACCTGTGACTCGCCTGGTAGCCAATGTAATATTATTACACCGACTAAAAGAGACTAAAATTAATTAAAAACTATGAGTGGTTTGTTCAGTTAGCCAATAAAATCTGGGGCGCGAGTCCACTTCAACAACAGGTGCTACTTATAAACCTCACATTTTGCTTATTAAATGAAATTGTAAATACAAATCTGAAAAAAAATAAAAAAAATAAAAATGTTTAAATTTTGACACTGTCATAATACAATTCTCTCACGCAGAACCTCAGCATAACTCATGTCGGAGAATACGTTTTACTTTTTGATCGCTACATGTAGCAATGTTAATGTGTTGTTTTGACAATTTTGGTGAACAAATTTGTAACAATCAGGCAGGGAATGTATTGTAGGATCCAATATTTAACAGTTTAAATTTTGCACCTAGATCTCCAATGTTTGAAACAATCCTATCTGTTGATCCTGGTAGAATATTCGGGAGGGGCACTCAACACTAACGACCATATAGGGAAGTGTCGCAAATATGGGTCTCATTTTCAGCCTTCTGGTATAGGAATGATAGCCATGGGTCACTTTTTTGGGTCAAAATTGGTATATCCTTCCCCCCCCCCCCACACACACACTTATAGTTCATTCACTCCTGTGTCCAGTTGATGTACATACCTATGTCATTACCTAGTTACTTGAACTGGTATTCTGTATGCCCTCAATGCACTCTATAGTTCATACACTACGAGGTGGATCCTAACCTTTGGTAGCACTTACTGGGGAAACGTCACAGGAAACTAAGGTCCTGATGCTATCACATTCTTAACAGTTAAAAGCTCATGTACTCCATGATAGAAATGTCACTTTCAACAGTGTGAATGTGATGAAACTGGCAAAAGAACCAATTTCATGTCCGATTTTAACCCGAACACACTATATTCGTCCAATGTTTGCTGATAAAGCAGGGCTTAATTAGTCAGCAGCAGAGCCACTGTGGGAATCCACATATCGGATGACCTGAAATGAGGTCAACCAGCCCTGGCCTTTAGCTTGTTGTTCCACTGACCACTCTTACACTGACAACTTTTGGCATTTGTGGTTCACCAATTATTATATAAATAAACACGCTTAACCGGCTTGGAATTTTTTTCAGCGAAAGGTGAGAGAAAATGGCCGATGTTGTTTCTTAAATTCTTTGATAGCAATTTTCGTTAACAGGCAGATTGAAAAACAATATAGAAATTGTCCCATTGTGTCCCGGTGCTTTAGTAACTACAGATCTCCCTATTGTCTGCTTGGGATAGTCGGCTTGTTTATCAGTCTGCGATCCCACACCATAGAAGCTACAGGTTTTCCCCCTTCCCCGAGGGTCCTTTAGTGAGGTAATTCTTTCCTTTTCACCAGTTTACAATGTAGGAATTTCCCTGTGGTCTAACCGCAGAAACGACCCCAAGGGCCCCAGACTAAGGTACATTATTAGCCTTGACATTTTCGGTGCTTGAGTGCTGCCCCTATTTCAGCCAGGTTCATTACTCTAAATTTCATGGCCCACTAGCCTCGATACTCTGTTCAGTGCAACAGGATTTCACACACAATAATCTCATGTTCCAGTGCACTGTTCTCTCTAATCCACACCCACTGCTTACTGACAATTACACAGATTGACATCTGATCTGGGTACTATTCCTAACACAACCCTTAGAGGACAAAGTTTGGATACACAATCTAGACAATATGGGAAAGGGTTTTAGCTAATAACAACTGTAAATGAGACTAGGCTTGTTAACATTCTGGCCAAATACTTCCACAGATTAACAACTCAAATAGGGCCTATAACTTCCAACTCGGTCAAAGTTTTCAAAACACATCATTTCCCACAACTTCTGTACTACACTTCCCATCCACTTTGTAACCTTGTAAAGACAAATTACACAGAACTTTACTGGTAATTCCGCAAAATGGAGAGTCATCCAAGTTCGCACCATTCAAGGCTAGGACCTAGATATATCATTATAAACCAGCAGCTAACTCTACTTGTTTGAGGCCATGCCAGGACTTTTAAGTCTTTTTCCCCCTGCTCACAGACCGGTATAGTTCCGTCGTGAGTCCATTTACAAAAGGAGAAAACAAGCCTGACTGGTCACTTGTCGTTGTTGTTCTAATAAAGGGGTCAGGTGTATCGCCCTCTGGTGGTTGATGTTGGTTTTTGTCTCGTTTACCCATACTCTCAAAGTCCCACACTACTTAAGCCGTAATATTTGAGCAATAACAAAAAAAATATTCTAACCACCTGCACTTCAAAAATTAAAAGAAAAAAATGTGAACAACAACAATTTAATGGGCATTTAGCTTTTACACAAGTGAGGTTGAAATATGATGCAGAACACCAGTAAAATAGCCAAACAAGAAAATGTTTGGGAGTGTTTAATTTTCGTGAGTGTTTAATTTTCATGAATTTCGCAAATGAGAATTCAACCACAAAAATACCTCCCAAAAATGTTTTTAACATACATTGAAATTCAGCACTGTGATGACCAATTGTGAATTTAGCACAACACGAAAATGTCCTTGTCTCAATTTGTGAAAAATTCTGCTGACAAAAATATCCTATCAAAACTGCCTACCCCAACTTTGCTAAGTTGACAATACAACATTAGCCTAACAATCACACAGACGAGGGGAAAAATCATCTCTATCGAAATCCAGGTGCTTAACTTAAACTAATTACCACCGAAACACGCCCGGCTGGCTACGTCGTGTTAATTTACAGGACCAGCGAGCTCAACAGCCCTGGACCCTGTTAATTTTGCTTTTATTTGCTATAAGGGCTTTACAAATTCAATAAGTTTTTAATAAATATGACACCCTGCCGTCCCATGATGGAGTTCCCAACTCTTTCTGCTACATCTCCTTTCCATTTACGACTATCTTTCGATAATGGGTGCTAATGGCGTTCTAACCTATTTTCCACAAAGTGACCTGGGAGAGAGGGACTTATTTGATCGATATTAATCCAAGTCCTGCCCAAGGATCTCAGGAAAGCCCCGGCCAAAACAAAAGCCTGTATTTGTATGCGACAGTAGCTAATTTTCAACCGTGTAGGCTAGCTAATAATACATCAACTTTGCCCACTGGGGTCTTAAGGGGAAACGCAAGAGAGAGAGACGCTGTGAGAGAGCGAGAGAGGGAGAAAAGAAAAAAATCTCAAGCACAAAAACTGACGTAAAAATCACGCTAATCACTTCTTTAGACGCGTTCCCACACAACAGCCCGAGGCCGAATTGCATCTAACCAGGCCTCCTTAGGGACGTTTTTAAAAACAATTTGGCCAACGGCCATCCATTGTTTCTTTTAATCGATTAATCCTTGGTTCAGAGCAGGTATTCACTTTCTGTCAAAATGCATTTTTTTTAACAAAAATCTAAAAAGTGCAAAATTCCTTGCGTTTCTTTCTCTTGCCCCGATACAATGGTATTTGGAATTCCCGACTGAATGTTAACAACTCAGCCATGTTAGAGAACACTTGATGTAAAAAACCTTAATCCATTTTTTTGCTCTCTCACTCTGTGTTCTCGTAAAGAGGCCAGACCTATTCCCCTGATCATCCCCTGGTTGCTCCAAATCTTTTATCCTTCTTCCTAAAAGAGGATTAATAAAACATTTGCATCTCCATGAAACACCAAGACAGAAGCCCTCAGTCGTATAAGCAAGTCCAATTTTTCTTCTATCATCCCTGAATTTCTTCGAATATGACTACTGCCCCCATTTAACCCCATCCTACTAAAGGTGAGTTGCAACTCCCGGTAACATTTCCAAATTAAACATCCAATGGTAATGACTTTTTTTTCTTCTGAAAAAAGGCCCCGTTTTAATTTTCAGTCATAAAATGAAGAAATTTCTCAATTTTGCTGATATTTTGTGGCTAATAATGTAAGGAGTTTCACATTCATATCACTAATATTTCCCCCCACAGGAACAAAAACAAATCTGGTGGGTTCCATCACCCCCCCCCCCACAGCCCCCTCCGAGACTTAGTACAACCTATCTCCACGGCCAGTGGAAGAGTAAAATGTTCCACTAAAAGAGAGCGTAAAGATGGACCAATAGCATAACCATGGGGGTCAGCTACTTCCTCCCCCCCCCCCCGCTTCCTGTAGAATTAGTGCTTTTCTGCACGAGAACCAACAAAAGTGAAAGCAACATAGGCCTAATAACTTTAATACATGCTTGCCCCCTTTAATACATACATCGATCTCCCTTTAATACATGCATCCCACCCTTTAATACATCCACCCCCTCCCCAAAAAAGCTGGTTACACCACTGAGATAAACCTACAATTATCCAGAGACCTGCATAACCTTATTCTTTTGCAAACAGACTATTTTCAGGTTTCTTTAAATTCAGTTTCATCTTGATTTCCCATTTATACAAACTTGTACAAAAAAAAAAGAAATTAATCACTAAAATATGCATGTTTCATGTCTGACTTCTAGCATGTACACTTCAGGAGGAAACTTCACTCTTTATCTGATTGGATCTAAGGAAACGGACAGGTTCCTGAATAAACTAATTTTGACAATCGTTTCACTGAACTTTTTTCCCCAGATTAAATTTGACCCAATTTTTTTACAAAATCTTTGCAAACTTGAACCAATTGTTGAATGGGATACAATTGCAATTTGGCCAACAGAATAGGACTTTGACCCATATTTAAGCCAAAGTTATCAAATTTCAACCCAATTTCAAACCAAATTAGTTCTTATCAAGGGGTCATTTATTTGTGGGTGAGGAGGTACACACTGCTCTACAATACAAGCCTCTGTGTGTCCCTTTATGAGCACCCCATGCAAGTCAGCAGCATAACAGGCAGGGGGGGAGCTTGCCAACCCAGAGAGCTCTGACTGGGAAGAAAAGCTAGAAAATCATGCTAAATCAGCCCTTTTTTTTTTGCCTGCTCACTGGACATTTTTACCTCCAACCGGGAAAATCTGCCTCAAAACTGGGAATTTGCCCCCTCTGACAAGTGATCCCTGTTACGCCCCTGCCATGCAAGATATCAGAGAGTACGAAATGCAAGGATCTTTATTCACCGAGTTTAACTACACAATTTGAAAAAAAATGTGGATACAGACCTAATTGGAAAAAAAATGGTCCTACCCAAGTTACTTCACCCACATTTCTTATGACTGGAGTTCAAATCAGATTTTGATCAGTGCATAAAGTCCCCTTATTTCTCACAGCCCTCATCACCTAAAAGAAAGCTCTGTACTGAGGACTTAACCAATGAGTACTTCATGATTATTGGTCACTTGAAAATTATGCAATTTGTTTTAGCCAATCACCAATATTGGGGGGGGGGGCCTTACAATTCAACACAATTTTGCCAACCCCACCTCCCACAAGTACGCATGGCCCTGGATCTGCTTGACCTCACATCAGAACACATCCTTACTCAAACATACGCATGCGCACGCCGCACGCACATGCTTATACATATACACATGCATCGCACACACACACACACTGATGCACCTTCTTTTCCTTAACTGCTTCTTTTTTTAAACTCAGGAAAGATGTAAGCCACACACAACAGTACAAATGTTACACAGCTGCGTTAGTCTAGACAGATAGCTTCCATTTCTGGGGACCCAGGCTTCCTCTTCTCACCAAAGCCCCTGGGTTTTCCTGATCCGAGCACCCCCTTAGACTCCGCCACAGCTTGTAACTTACTTTTCTTACTCTTGAGCACTACCCAGTATTCAAAACAACTGGTGTTTGTTTGTAAATAAGATGCCATTAAGCGACTTGAATTGCATTTATTGATACAACAAATTATTTCTCGAGTCTCTTCACCGCTGACTGCCAACCATTTAAGCATGTAATTTGTAAGTAAGCCAGGAGTCAATCAAGAAAATGACGATTAGAGAAAACGGGTGAGGTTTGGCGCAACTCTAAGCCCCCTGTTCCGTTTTCAGTCCAGCAAAAGTTCACTTTACATAATCCAGCCAGATCTCCTCCTAATAATTACACCTGAATGCAAAAGTTTGTCATACTTCTCTCGGGCAATTTATTTATAGCTCAAAAACACTGAAGGAGACTTTTTTTAAAGGCCGCCAGAAAAAGGAGAATGGGGAGAAGCGACGCTGGAATGACAGACACGGTAAAATTAAAAACAACAGTGAAGTTTTGCTGTAAGGAATGCTATCAAATCCCTCGTTCGCAGACACCTACACACATTCACGACAGGGCAATTTACCATGACATAGCATTTGTCACAGTAATTACCACATCAAGCACACCACACCTCATTACCAGTACAAGAATGTAAAAACAAAATGGCTGCTAATTTGACCTTTGACCTACCTCCTTGGAGACCACCTCTACCAGCTGCCTAAGCCTTAATGGTACCTGTCGTCACCTTCATAATAATCCAGACTGTGGGAGACTCCTGGGCCTGCATTAATTAAAGTCAAGAAAAAAAAATGGATGATGAGAAAAAAGCTGAGAGGTAAAAAAAAACTGCTGGCTAAAAGCTGTACAAAGTTAATATTCCCTTGAGGGTGTTTGGCAGATATGCAGAATATTTCAACAACTGTGGCCATATGTTAGCGCAAGTTCCCATTGCTTCATAACAAAGTTATGCCGGGCCTGATTATAATTTGGCTTGGGTTATTAAATAAAATTGAAAACTGAACTCCCGTAGCATTGGCCCTGGTGGTTTCACATCATTAAATGGTATGAACATCAACTTCAAGCCGGCTGACGTTGCTAAGAGGGATTCTAGTCTAATCGACGGCCATTCTTCAACCTTCTTTTTTCTAATTCGCAATTCCTTAGCATCTGATATCGTGATCCATGCTTTTTTCTCATCAACCAAATTAATAGCCATCTTTTAGGGGCTCTGCTAAACCATTCACAAATGCTACCAATTACAGTTTGATCCAGACTAAAGTGGAAAGAAATATTCAATATTTTGTTTCGTTAAGACTGTGTTACAGAAATCATAGTTTGGCACACTAAAGTCCATAGGTGTATGCATCATGTACAGCAGGGGTTCTCAATTATATTAGCTGAAGGGCCAAAGAATGCCAAACATGTTTGAAAGTTCCGTACTTGAGGGCCAAATACACCTGAAATTCTTATGTTTCCCTTTATATTTTAGAGTAAGACAAGGGCCAATAATCAATGATTGGTGGGCCGGATTTGGCCCGCGGGCCGCCTATTGAGAACCCCTGATGTACAGTATATGAACTTTTCCTCTAGCATTTGCACACAGCACATATCAAGGGTTTAGTGCAAGGCGGCCCCATCTGCATTAGCTGCCATTTGTCAGTTGTGTTCTTATTAAGTGTTATACCTACCAATCTAACACCTGGCAGCTATTGCAGATGGGACCTTTTTGCCCTAAACCCATGATATGTTATTCTACATCGATTTGAAATGTTCTGAGGTACTTCTATCACCAATCAACCTATTCATATTCTCAATCTCAGGACAAAGTTTAGTACAATCACAATGTATATACAAAGTCACAGAACTGTGCCTTTGACACGGAGATGGTTTGGATTTTTAAAAGACTCTAGCAATGATAACCCAGAGACCCAGTGGCCGTCCCCATCAATTTTAGCACACAGCAGTAGGGCGTTGATTAATTTCATATATCAATAAATCTCTATCTACAAATATATATGTGCTTTCCCTTGCCAAATCTGTACCTGCATGGTCTTGTTGAGAATATTCATCATTAACCCTCTAGGCACTACTACCTATGATATAATCTGTTTGATTCGCTCATTACAGGACATAACATGAGATAGCCCTCTGAGTGACCAATCAGAACTGTGTTTCTATATCTGTGTATATTATACCATGTACCATTCTTACAGTATCTTTGATTTGCTAATTTACATGTATTACCTTCCAAGTGACCAATCAAAATAGTGCTTAGATAGGCAGGTAATGCTCAGGGGTTAAAACAAATAAAAGCGGGTCTTACACAGCATATATAAATTCGACAAAAGGTTAATTCTTGTTCTTATTATCATTATTATCATCATCATCTTATGTATTAGCTCTGGTCGCCATGGTCATTGAAAACTACCTTCATCAAAAAAAACACAGCGGACCACCACTAGTCCAAGTCTATGCAAATGAGATGCGAGGATTATCCCTCTGTTTAGATCAAGCCTCCCCTGGGATGTGCACAACAATGAACTTGTTCCAAAAACAACTTCAATGGACCACCATCCGTCATTATGCAAATGAACATCCCCATCTCTCATTTCCCACCTCTAGCCTCTGACACCGCCCATGACAACAACCTTCCAACTTGTTGAAAGCTCGCCGATTCCCCACAATTTTTTTCCCTCTTGTTTCAAATCCAAGCCAGCATGCAAAAGTTACTTAAGAACTTGATGACAATGAGCACTGACCAACCTAGCAAGACTACCTTGTACAAATATTATAGACACACATACAGAAGCTTTAGCAAAGGTATTCCGAGGTTGTGTGAACTTTTGTAAATAGCTAGACAGGTTAATGCCCCGTGCTAGTGGGGCAATCTGATTGGTCACACAACACCAAGACAATCCAAGCCCTCCCTGATTGCAAGCAAGCCCCGCTAAGATGAATAGTGAGGAGCGAGCAACAGTGAAAAAAGAAAAAAAATGGCGGTGGCCCAATATTATCCCATAATTTTCTTCCCCGATGTGATTGACACCTCCACAATCCAATTTAGACGAAATCAAAACAAAGACCTGCACAGGTCAATTTTTTTTCACTTGGGGGATCGGAGATGTAATATCGTAGAGCCGAGACACAAAATCAAGACTTGGATTACTTCCCAAGGTAGGGGGTTGGTAACAAAGTGATCAACAGCGCGCAGGGAGCGACAGAAAATGTCGAAATCTGGGACAGGAATGAAATATAGAACGCAAGAAAGAAAAGCTTGATGATGAGCCGGGCGTTATGGCACTAATAACTCCAAGCTATTTTAGTATCCTATCTATATGATTTGATAAAGTGAGAAAAATGGCGCTAGATAAACTTGACAAACAGGCCCGGGAGAAAAATATGGGGCAAGCGAGTCTCGATCAATGATTTAGCAAAAAACCTAGACTAATGAGTTGAAATAACAGTTATGCTATATGGCCACATGCCCAACGAGGGATAGGATTTCTCTCTTCTAAGCTCAGAATGGTTGGTGATAAAGCATGAGTAATGAAACTCTGGCTTTAATTTTAGGCGTCGCAATCGTTCAAGTCCAAATATTATCACAAGATTCGTTGCTTTAATTATTACTTTTCCAACTAGAAAGTTTATTCTAATTTTTCCCTTTGGATTTTGCTAGCATGGCATGTTACAGGGTACAGGTTACATTCATTCTGCCATAGAGGCATAGTGTGTAAACTTGGGTTAAATAATTGTGCATTTTTGGAGCGGCTGAATACGGAGAGAAAAAACCTTCGGGCTAAGCTAACGTGAACTGTATCAGCTCAATAAACAAAACATGTCTAGAGGCCAAGAAAAATTGTGATATATTGCTTTATTCTTAGGAAACTGATAGAAACGGGCTTAATGGATAACGCAGCCATTGGCTGACTTAGGCAATGCAAATGATAGGCAAAATCCCTGTGTGTATTCAAAATATAATACCCGCCTTAGATTAGGAGGAGGTTTTCGGATTTCTAACGCGAGTGGTGAGTTACGACAGAATCGCAGGCCTCGGGAGGTAAGGCTTGTTGTCCCACATATCTCCCGTTGTTTGTTGGTTCCGGGGGAAGGTGTCTCAAGGGGGGTAGGACTGGGGCTGACTGCTGGAGCTATAGGGTGAAGAAATAGAAGTGAAATTCCCCCCGAGGCAATGACACGTCCCCAGTCACGTCTTACTCCCATGTGCCCCCGCATCACAGCCGTTGTATCCAGTCAGAGTTAACATGCAAGTAACACGCCCCCAAGCATCGCTATGACACCTAACCTGGCAGGCCAGCATGTAATTTCCGCGAGACCTCCATTAGTCGGCAGCCAGCAAGCCCGCTGGCCACTTCTTGCATAATCCGCTGCCATCTCTCTCTCCTCCATCCTCGGTCTGTGTGTGAATCTCGCCAAACTGTATCGATACAGGCAGCTGTCAAGGTACAAGAACCAAATGCCCGGTTTACAACTACTTACTCTAAATGTCTGTGGTTATCCGGCTTCTCTCGCGAGAGAAGAAATCTAACTAGCAATGACCTCACCTTTTCCCGCCCGGCAGGCCACAGCATTCTTGGCCATTGTTGATGTGCCGACCCGTCAGGATAGAGATGTTTAGATGGAAAATGCACAGCTAACGACTTCCTTACTGTCAATACTGCCTGCACTGCAAGCCAGATTGCCAACGACTCAGCCTGCCTTTAAAGCTGCAATTTTACAAATCACTGGGGTTCTTGGGGCTATTTGTTACCATGCCATCACTTACTAGTTAATCAGCCCCCTAACTACCTTGTCACCAAGACCAGGACTATTTGTACTTAATTTACTATTAATGCTGCACTGTCAACCAGGTTTGTTATGACACGTTTTAAAGGTGCACTAATTTTACACCATTGTAAAGGCCATTGTGTTGTTCTTGCTATTCAATTCAACCCAGCAAAACCAATCGCTTATCAAATCATTTAATCAATCCACCTCAAATTTTGCTCACAGAGACTAGGCCTGTCAGAACCTGCTGCAGTACCAATTTCATTCATACTACCGGCCGCTACGACTCGCCACAGCTCCAATGACACACACTCCGAACAACAACAGTGAGGCTTGACCAATCGGCATTAGGACGTGACAGAATAGCAACAAATTTTAATCATGACTGGCTGCAAATGCAGCATAGCTTTAATGTTGCAACACATTCAAATGCTGCTGGGATTTTGATGGCAATTTCTTAGAATCATCTTGTCCCGCATTCATTTTTCACTTTGCACTGTTCTAGACTTTCACCAAGACTAAGTGTGTTTGTACTGATAGTCATAGCCATTTCAGTCACATCAACACAAAACCTTCAAACTCTCAAGTCAAGTGCACTGAGAAAAAGTAGCCCACAGTACGCTTCCTGTACCTTAATTGACAAAAATATTAATCATATTGGCATACTGGATCCTAACTTGATCCATCCTATCCCCAAGACTTAGCATGTTAGTACACAAACTCCAAAACGGGCTCCAAAATTGCCAATATAATTCACTGTATCACTCATCACATCTCAAGACTAGGCATGCTAGTACCTGGCACATAAATTCCACATCAAATAATTCCACAGCATTGACCCTGACACATCCACTCGTCTCTCACGACAAAACTAGCCTGCAGTAAATACCATTTACGCAAAATGACAGTTCGTACTTAAAATATCAAATGTCATCAAATCATCACTCGTCTAAATTGAGTACCGTTTCCCGAGACTTGGGACCATCAGCCCTCACCTAATCAAAGAGCCACTATACTCAAAACTTGTACTGTTAGTCCTTAGCAAGTCACACCTAAGCACAAAGACTTGTAATGTTAGTAGGGCCTACCTGTTAGTATTTCCATTTCTTACACCTACTTTCAAGTACTATCCACTAATTCTCACAAGTCACCACTTGTGCAAGAACAACTTTTCAAGACTAGTACTGTTAGTTCTTAAACTAATGCATGTCACGTTGACTTTAATTGGCAATAAGTACTGTTGGAATGTCTGGGGATATGGTGAAAATAGCCTGCAGTCCTTCAAGGCATTGAATAAGAAAGAAAGAAAAAAATCAAACGAGGGAGTCTGACAAAAATATGAGGCTCATTCTGTGCAACAAATTAAAGCTGGCATATTACTGATCAACTTTGCTAATGTCATCGGGTCATTAAACCCCCACATGCACGGAATGACTAATACCCTCACTAAAGTAAAAAAAAACCTGATCAACTTTTTAGCTCTTCCCCTGCTTAAACCGAAATGACGAACAAATTACACAACAACTATGCCGGACTGATTACCAAACCAATGTCTTCATATCTAAAACAAATTCTGACGCACATAGGTACAAGACAAAAAAAGTAGAAGGGGGGAATCGTTGTCACAGGCAGGGGATCGAATTCAGTTTTTCGTGGTATGCTAATGGGAAATCCACACGGTGAACGATCCCGAGGTTTGACAATTAGTCCCTAGAGGTGGAGAGCCAAAGAAATGTTAGCCTGTCTTAACCTCTCCTAGAGAGCCCTCATTTGCATAATTGTTTCCATGAGCGCAAGGTTCTGTAATTTTCCTCTCTCCCTCCTCTAACAGCTCGGGCTCCCTCCCCTTAACCGAGGCAATCAGCAATCGGAATTCATTTTCCATCTCTCCCATGTTCTGAAATTTCCAGTCCACAACTGACAGCTGATGAATTTTCAACTTGAAAACTTTTCTTATGAACGTGATCTGTTAGCTTATATGCGGATCCAGGGGTTCGTTTGCCTAATTTGGCATAGAGCCGGGACCGTTTTGTAGAACAGACCACACTTCCCACTAATTGCATCGCAGACATATCAGCTTCACAGGTAATGACAGGGCGCATTAAAATTATGAGCACTGCCAAGAGAAAAAAATCCTCAGGAAATGGCCCAGATTTATCCTGACTCCTAGTCCAAGATATTAAACCCAGGCCATTTTTTTTTTTTACAAATAAATTCCTAAATCAATTTAACATCCGGGGTACGATATAAGTCAAATCGACAGGGATTTTTTATCTATTTCAGACCCCAACATGTAGTTCTAAATTACCAATCTTGCCATTTAATCAAATAATTTTTGCACTTGTTGATGGTGACTATGGATTTATCCAAATTAAATGGAATGGAATCAGTTTTTTCCTAAGATATCTGATTTTGGGTATGGGCCTGGCCACTTGGAAGAGGACAATTAAAAGGCATTCATATTCAAGAGTATCCTCCTATAACTCAGCTAGGAGGACAAAAATAACAAGCTTTTTATGTGAGTGAAATGATGAATACCGCAGTGGAGAGACAACTGTTGAATTTTGACGTCTTGCAATTTTCACTTCCTAGCCTAGCTGTTGAATTTGCTACTGTAAAAGTGATAATTTTCGCGTGTGTAATTTTTCGCGTTTCAGCGATTTTTAACATTCTTGCTTGTTTTTAAATTCGCTCTTTTCAGCTATCCTACATAGACCTACACACAAAATAAACATTTTCGCGGGTTTTTGATTTCGCGCTAGCTCAGAAGCGCGCAAGAAGCGCGAAAATTAATGTAGCGCGAAAATTTCCACTTTTACAGTATCTTATTTATTCTTGCAACAAGCCTAGCCATTGGATTCACCTGGTAAAACTGTATTTCCACCTTCCTTTTATTTTCAAAAACACTTGACAAATTTCGTCCCCAATTTATTTTCACAGTTTTACGGTGCTTAAGCTGATGAATTCTACCCTCATATTTTTCAAAATTTTCACCAAGCTTCTGGGAAAGTCCTCAAGTCACTGGTGGTAGGGGTTGGTGTTAGTATAATATTACCAACTGATGTCCCTTTAAAAAGAATGGATGATCAGGTTTGTAACCCCTAAAAAAAGATTTATCAGTCAGTGCCACCTTTTAGTCCCATTACTCTGTCCAGCAATGGTTTTCCAATCAATTTTAGCTCTGCACAGGTCTCCCTCTCAAATTCACCTTTTTTCTTGAATACTAACATATTTTAACCCCTTAACACAATGTCTGTCCTACATTAGCTCTCCTTTAAACTCCACTTTCCTGGTCACGCATTGTGTACAGAATCATGGTGTCAAATAAAACTTTTACACATTTGAATATTTCTAAAGTTTTAAGCCTGCTTTCCTACATGTCTGGGCTCTATTTCACAAAAGTTCAGATTAATCTTAACTTTAAGAAGAGTGACAAGGCCTTGATCGATACATCGATTGTCAATGCTTTGACCGATACATTGACTGGCAATGCTTTAACCAATACATGGATTGGCAAATGCCTTGACCGATATATTGATTAGCAATGACTTGACCGATATGTCGACTGGCAATGCCTTGACCGATACGTCAACTGCCAATGCCTTGACCGATACAACGATTGGCAATGCCTTAACCGATACATGGATTGGCAAATGCCTTGACCGATATATTGATTGGCAATGACTTGACCGATACGTCGACTGGCAATGCCTTGACCGATAGGTCGACTGTCAATGTCTTGACCCATACATCGATTGGCAATGCCAACTTTGTGAACATTTCATGCCACAAAAAATACAGGAAGTTACCTTTAAATCACATACAAAAATAAGTATTTTAGATATTGTGCTTCAAAATATACCCCCCAATATCAAGAAAATCTAAATTTCAGCAGATGCTTCATTCACCCCAACCCACAAGTCTTTAGTCCCTACTGGAGTGTGCCGTCTACAGAATGCGATTAATGTCAAGGTTTAGGGAACTCGCTGTATGCCACAGATTACAAGAATGGTTAACCACACGTGACAATATACCCAATATATGGCATAGTTGTGAAAGTGATAATTCTCACAAAACCACTCGAGTGAACCCATCTGTGTACCAGTCACGACTGGCACATGAGAAGGTGTGTCGTAATTCGGGTTCTCTTATCAAGTAGTAAGGAAAAATTACGCCCTACATTTTGTCTGGCAGTTGTTTGATTAAAAAAATGCGATTATAATGGCTGTCCTGAAGGAATCCATTGGTAATAACCACTTGGCATCCGAAGCACTGTTTTTGATGGTCACTGGGAAGGTGATATCATGTAATGAACAAATCAGCCGATAATGTAAGAGCATGGTGGTATGGGTTTATACAGAGATATAGAAGCCCGTTTTGTTGGTTACTAGCGGGATATTCATGGTTGTGTCCTGTAATGCGCCAAATCAGACAGGACTGTATCAAACCCATGGATACTACCAGCTGATTTGATTGGGTAATACATCATATAGCCCTTTGAAAAAAATCTGTGATACTTGATTAAAAACGCCTTAAGGTACAAAAGAGATTTTGATTGGTTAATTAGAGAGGTTATCATGTTAAATCCTGAATGAATCAATCAAAGACACTGTAAAAAGTGATTGTGTTGGGAGGGTGTGAATTGGTTAACTGTTTAATAGCACTCTTATTTCAAAACACTTTGCGACACTAATCTTTCCTCATACCACGCAGATTCCCTACCCCCCTCCATCACCAAAAAGTAAACCTTTATTGTTTTGGGAAAGTCATACAAATTGTACAATCAAGTTCAGACCCCTTCATAACCACCCCTCTTTTCAAAACACTACTACAATAATTCCCCCCACTCGCAGCAGTCCCCCTCCTCTCCCGAAAGTAAACTTTCTTGTTTGAGGATAGTCCTACAAATGTCAAGATCAGCACTCCTTCGGTTTCTCGCCAGAAGCTTCTCGAAAGGTGATTGGGCATGACAATGTTTTGATAGCCTAAGTGTCTGTGTATCTTTGTTCTTCCTTTTGACGTCTGGACTGAGTTTACCACTATTCAGACCATATCGGGGGGGATCTTCCGCCATGGAGTACACTGGCTAAATTTGGTCCGCGAGGATTAAAGTTGGATCGAGAAACCTAATGCTCCAGTGGGTGTTATGGCTCAATCCTAACGCCTGTTGGGCTTTATCTCATAAGGGGTAGGCACAGACCCTCTTGGACGGTGAATCTCTAGGCTTAAGGAGATTGGCGTACAAGCTGGTACAGAGTAATTAACCAGGTTGTTAGTTTGAAGACTGAGGCTTGTAGCTCGTGATTAGTCTTGACGGTGTTTAGCGAGTGTCTGCACCGAAATCGGGCTCTTCCTCTCGGCCTGGGCAGGGTGGCAGAGCGCCCGGCTTAAACAATGTTTTTAATGTCTTAGCTAATTACAGTGTCGTTTAGTTATGGATAATTTGCACATCACGAGTCGGCGGCACGTTCGAGCTGATTGATCAAATTCATGCCGGAGACCATTATCGGTACATTAGTTGGAATCGTTCCAAATGAAATTGCTGCCAAAGATATGTGTTTTATATGCACTTAAACATAACTACATTTTTCCTTTCGTTTAGCAGTAATTAAGTTTGAAAGTGTTGCAGTGATACACTACAAATATAAAAGAACATTCTCAATTCAGGATTCCTCTAATTCTCTCAATTGTTTCTCCATTACAAGACTGCATAACACTGCCAAAACCTTCGCATCTAATCACCAACAAGCACCTACTTGAATTCAAATATTCCTTCTGGGAAACACTGTTGTTACAAACATTAGCATGTCCACAGCTTCAAAATCAACGAGTAAAAACAAAGAGTAGAGGAATTAATCGAGGCAAAAATTACTAACTACAAGTCTAAGGACAGCAAGGCCAAGGATATATGAACAGCTATCTCGTCTGGCGGTACATGTGAAGTCGGCGCAGGCCTAAGTAGGCATGACAAGCGTAGGAAATGACCTAAAACTGCGCCAGTCCCTGGACAACGAAGGAAATAGCTGCAGCTGCCGTGCCCATAGGTCCCCGGCAAAAACTGATAATGATGATTTAGAGTCCGACTTGACGCTAACTTAAGTCAAAATGAGGAGAAAATTGACGGAGATTAAGTCTGCTTGGGTTAACGAAAGTCTGGGTAAAATTTCTACTGAGTGTGTGTGCGTGCATACACGCTGTGTGTTGATTAAATTTCTGTACAACTGTTGTTTCCCTTACTTTTTTTGGGTTGAATAACTAGCAGTGTATTCTAGCTATGAAATTCACATGCAGCCTTGGGAGATGTGGGCTCACTATTGGTAATTCCCATACCCAGAATGCTCCAGTTATCCAGGTTTGATCGACTACCTTGATGACCTGAGTTTTCACTGCCTTTAAATAAACCCTGCCCTAGTTTTTTTTAGCTGTATATTTTTTAAGTCTCTGGTGGGTAGAATTAAAAATTCCTTCTAATAAAAGTATAGTAAATGAAAGGACAGTATGCTTATTATCTGGTTGATTCCTTTCTTTTGGTGGTGCACTTTTTTTTCAATGTAATTTTTAAGTCCAGAAATTGTTTCATTTACTCCAAATAATTATAGATATTTAATCCTAATTGAAGCCCACCTTTGAACTAAACCTCACCATTAGCCCTAAACCCTAACTACCCTTAGCCTTAAAATCCTAACATTAACCCTGAAATGTTAATTTTAACCATAAAACCATTGTCTTTAACCTAAACCCTAATCCTAACACTAAAACCACAATCTAAACCTTAAAACCATAACCCTAAACCTTAATCCTAACCTTTAACCATCAAGCATAAACCTTAACCCTAATCTTAACCCTTAATCTTAACATCCCTAATCCTAACCTTATAATCTTAACCCTAAAACCATAACCTTATTCCCAAAATCCTAACCTTAACACTAAAACCCTAACCTAAATGTAATTCTTACCTTTCATGGAATGTTAGCAAAAACGGGTCACCTTACATGGTAACACCCTACATCATCCATGTATAGACTTTTTTACAATGTGATAACCAAGTAATTAAAAATCAGGTGATACTCATGTGATAATGATATGCTTAAAAAAAACATGTGATGGACACATGGACACACAGAGAGATCCTATTTTTATAGTCCCCCCACAATAGTGTGGTAAGAAATAATAAAGCATGATATTATTGGTGGGGAGAAATCGGTGCAAGAATTAGAGAAGAAATACATGTTAAATGTGCATATACCTACACACTTACTGACTGAGTGACAACTATGTATCACCAAAGCTTTGGTATCCATATCATCATGTCCTGTTATTCGTAACAAGTTCAGGGAAAAGCAGCCCCAAACTCCTTTGAATAGGCCCCTTATATACCACCTTAGCTCCTTCCCTCCCCCTCCCCATACATTTAATCTCATCGAAACAACAAATTACAAGGGACTTAGTCTGTTTCACATAACACTATTTAGCAGAGTCAGTCACTTCCTGCTCGTTTTTCTATTTGCAGTTGCACTCGGCTGTTGTTCATCAGCCGCAAAACAACGAACACGGGGAATTGATTGCGATGAAGACCCCCATCACTGTCTCCCGGCCAAATCGATAATTCAGAGCGGTAATATGATCAGGTAAAATCAGCACAAGAAAATAGAAAAGACAAAACAAAATAACTAGGTAATTGGAACTCTCATAATAAAAAATTTTTTTTTTTTTTTTTTTTTACAAGTCTAAGGACAGCAAGGCCAAGGATATATGAACAGCTATCTCGTCTGGCGGTACATGTGAAGTCGGCGCAGGCCTAAGTAGGCATGACAAGCGTAGGAAATGACCTAAAACTGCGCCAGTCCCTGGACAACGAAGGAAATAGCTGCAGCTGCCGTGCCCATAGGTCCCCGGCAAAAACTGATAATGATGATTTAGAGTCCGACTTGACGCTAACTTAAGTCAAAATGAGGAGAAAATTGACGGAGATTAAGTCTGCTTGGGTTAACGAAAGTCTGGGTAAAATTTCTACTGAGTGTGTGTGTGCGTGCATACACGCTGTGTGTTGATTAAATTTCTGTACAACTGCTGTTTCCCTTATTTTTTTGTTGTTGAATAACAAGCAGTATATTCTAGCTATAAGATTCACATGCAGCCTTGAGAGTTGTGGGCTCACTACTGGCAATTCCCATACCCAGAATGCTCCAGTTATCCAGGCATGATCCGACTTTCACTACCTTGATGACCTGAGTTTTCACTGCCTTTAAATAAACCCTGCCCTAATATTTCTAGCTGTATTTTTTTTAAGTCTCTGGTGGGTGAAATTAAAAATTCCTAATAAAACTATAGTAAATAAAAGGAAAGTATGCTATTACATATATCTGGTTAATTCCTTTCTTTTGCTGGCAGACTTTTTTTCAATGTAATTTTTAAGTCGCCAAATTGTTTTCATTTACTCCAAATAATTAAGATCTTTATCCTAATTGAAGCCCACCTTTGAACTAAACCTCACCCTTAGCACTAACCCTAATATACCTTAGCCTTAATCCTAACATTAAACCTGAATTGTTAATTTCTAACCATAAAACCATTGTCTTTAACCTAAACCCTAATTCCTAATTAACACTAACCCAAACCACATCTAAACCTTAACCATAACCCTAACCCTTAATCTAACCTTTAACCATCAGCATAAACCTGACCCTAATCTTAACCCTTAATCTTAACATCCCTAATCCTACACCTTATAATCTTAACCCTAATCTTAACAGATCCCTAATCCTAACCTTACTCGTAACCCTAAAACATAACCTTATTCCAAATCCTAACCTTAACACTAAAACCCTAACCTAAATGTAATTCTTACCTTTCATGGAATGTTAGCAAAAACGGGTCACCTTACATGTTACACCCTACATCATTCATGTAGAGACTTTTTTACATGTGATAACCAAGTACTTAAAAATCAGGTGATACTCATTTGATAATGATATGCTTAAAAAAACAGTGATGGACACATGGACACACAGATAGATCCTATTTTTATGTCCCCCCACAATAGTGTGGTAAGAAATAATAAAGCATTATTATTATTGGTGGGGAGAAATCGGTGCAAGAATTAGAGAGAAATACATGTTAATTTGCATATACCTACACACTTACTGACTGAGTGACCACGATGTTATCACCAAGCTTTGGTATCCATATCATCATGTCCTGTTATTCGTAACAAGTTCAGGGAAAAGCAGCCCAAACTCCTCTGAAGGCCCCTCATGTGGTTATACCACCTTAGCTCGTTTCCTCCCCCCTCCCAATACACTTAATCTCATCGAAAAAAAACAACTTACAAGGGACTTAGTCTGTTTCGCATAACACTATTTAGCAGAGTCAGTCACTTCCTGCTCGTTTTTCTATTTGCAGTTGCACTCGGCTGTTGTTCATCAGCCGCAAAACAACGAACACGGGGAATTGATTGCGATGAAGACCCCCATCACTGTCTCCCGGCCAAATCGATAATTCAGAGCGGTAATATGATCAGGTAAAATCAGCACAAGAAAATAGAAAAGACAAAACAAAATAACTAGGTAATTGGAACTCTCATAATAAAAAAAAGGTCAGATGTTTAGCAAAACCTCTTCAGATCTTTCTTCTCAGAGAATGACAAATCAGGAAGATGGCCGGTAAATTATTGGCTATTTCTTGATTCTCCTTCAGTTGCCTAATCTAGGTCAGACACAAGAGGCAACAGGTCTCTCATGCATGCTAAAAACTAGACTCTTGTGGCGGATTTTTCACTTTGTAAGTCATGAATAATGAGTAACATGATTGGTCATTTCGGTGCATCCCAATATTGAAAGTCATGCTTCTCGAATGAAATTGGTATTTTCGGCACATTCAGAGCATCCATTTTGGCTTCACTTTGTAGCAGACAACACTTTGTATGTAGCAGACACTATCATTCCAGATACTTAAAATTCTTTTTGTTAGCTGACAATAATTCTGATCCACCCTCTCCCTTTTTTAACCCCCTATCTTCTACAGTGCTTCTGATTGCCTAACTTTGTGATATATTCATTTAATTAACCATTTAAAATAGTTCCAACAAATTTCCCCGATCTTTTTCAGCAATACCTTAATTCTTACAATATTACTTATTGGCTCTATAAATAAGTTGGCATTTTTTTCACCCAATCTGTTGGTATAGTTCTGAGAAGGTTAATACAAATGGCAGAGGGTGTTTTGAACCAATCCCATAATACATTGCAATGTGCCTATTCTGTACTAAACACATGTCATTACTTGGGGATAAAAAAAAGTGTTCCAAAAGTTTAAGAACCACAAGACATTTGATGAACATGCTAAAATTCCCTAAGTACTAACACTTTGTAGACAAAAATGAGCGTAAAAGTCAGGGTTGTATGTGTTAAGAATATGATTTTTTGTGGGATCACATGACCCTATTTAGGTGAAATTTCCAAAAACTGGTGCATTATGGGATTGACTCAATACACCTTATGTACAAATGGTTTAGTCTCATTTTGTACATCTTACAATTAGGATTTGTGGTGTATATTGTAGGTGACCCAAAGAAGTTCTCTACTCACTACAGTCAACAGTGGTCAACCAGGACATATGGAACCAATCCCAGAATGCAATGCAATTTAGAAATTGCATATTGATGAGGTCACATGACCCCAACACAAATTCCTTTGCAATGCATCATGGGATTGCTATAAACCACTTTCCTGCAGTTAGAAACTGATGAACAGCATCAAAACTTGTAAATAAAATAGAAAAGGGATTTTTTTTTTTCAAATGATTTAGGAATTCATCCCTTTTTGACTTTGGAGGTCAGATTCTATCAATCCTAGAATTAGCATGCAGATTTAAAACAGGTTAAGCACTACCATTGTTTTTTCTTGTCCATTTTATCACAAACAAAATGGCAACAGCCGTTAGCCATCTCAATATGCCTATTCTATTATACACCATGGGTATTCATTACAAAAAGCCATATTTTATTAATTAAAATCAATCCATCAGTTCAAAACAAAAAATAGCTTTTCAAAGCAGAACTGCTTCCAAGGACGTAACCTATTATGCGTCTTTCATAAATAAGTAATCAACAGCTTGCACAACAAATCCGTAATTAGTTTAATTAGTTTAATTACCCTACCTTGGTACCATCTATTATCTAATCTACATCTAACAGCACACACAGATCCCCCCTGCACATCCTTTTCTTTATCAAGACCCATGAGACAATCCGGCACCAGTGTCAATAGAAGTAATTAATATTAATTAATACATTATATTAAATGACATAGCCACGAGCAATATATGACGGAATTACATACCACACGAACGCTAATGATATATCATGTTCCTTTTAACACACTTACAACTATAATAATGACGACAATGAGCTGCAGCTTTACTGCATTTAATTATTAAACGTTAAGTCTGTTGAGTCTCGTGCTCCATTTAAAATTCTATTTCTGGTACATATGCGACTCAAAGAAATGGGGCTAAACACCTGTATAGGGTTAAAGATCAGATACTGATTGACATTTTATGGTTTAGTTTAGGGCTTTGAAACCAATCCAGCAACAGACACGGCCATAACACAAACCCAGACCATGCATAATTTAGATAACAGCACATCTCTGATGATATGTTAGATCATTTGTATTTTTGTTTGTAACTCTGCCCATCTCGCCCCACTGTGGAATAAGACAATTCATAACAATCTACAAGGTATTCATTCCCTTTTGCCAATTAGAGATTCTGAACTGTGACTTGGACTAAGAATAACTCCTTTTGTCCCAGGTGATGGTCAGGCTGACCTACCACTTAACCACTCAAGTTTCAGCCGAATTCGAAATAAAGAAAAAATGCAAATGAGTCATTATCATAATTCTTATTAATTAGGTCAAATTGTAAGGGTGTGTATAAATATGGTATTTCTATCACTGTATGAAGGGATGAATTTAATCAATGGCATACACAAGTAAGGATCCTAGCCCAAAGGCCGTATGGGCGGTGGTTTTTGGAGGGCCACCGATTCATGGACATGGCACTCCTCTCGCTTAGCCTTCCCTAACTCTAAATAGAATCAGGTCCCCATTCATTGCTGGGTTAACGAGAGGGTTTTCCCATCTCTGGCCGAGAGAATTCGACCCATGTGACGTTCATCCTAAGAGTACAAGTCCAATTAAGTGCAGGCTTAACAACATTTGTGCCCTCCCCACACAATGGACGTGACATAGCACATACAGACGACACAGACAACAGACACATTATTACCAAAGTAATCCCTTGTGTCGATCGGTAAGCATATGACAAAAGAAATCTCATTTAATTCACAGTACTATAGGTGTAGCCTATAGTAAGTATAATTGCAATTGCATTATGGGATTGCATGAAACCACTTTCTTGAAAGTATCAAAGACAAACAGGTTTGGATCTAGTCCACTGTATGCCGACTTGCTAAAGTCCAGCATGGCTTGGTATTCAGGCCACCGGAAATGTCCCACTGAGTGTTTGGACTGACGGGCAACCAAGTGTTTTGTCCTTGTCACATTTTCCCTGGATGCGAGGAAATGTATGCACATTATATTTATCACACAGACCTTTGATTCGCGATTTGCTTATCATAACCTTTAGTTAAAATACTTGTGTAATAAGTATCATTTGAATGCTCAGTTTTTTAGTTAACATAAAAGGCCTTTTGGCTCCTCGTCATTTTTTTCTCTCATAAAAAACCCTTGGCTATAAATAACTCTGTTTTATATCACTGTTGTCCACAAAGTTGTGCGCTCAATTTCAGGAAAAAATACAAACTGAAGTGTATTAAAACTATGGATGGCTTAGGGAATTCAATATATTCTTGCACGAGCTATGCTAACTCTTGAACTATGACCTTGACCTCAGAACATCGTCAAAACGGAGCTCATATTCTTGTAACAAGCTGTATTTGGGTTGAAAAACTGGTTAGATCTCTTCTTTTTAATTATAGCACCAGAAAAGTGTACATTGACTAATATATCCCCTAAACACATGATCTGCACTGTTGTACAAATAATCGAGCAGTCAACATAAACGGAATTAGTCATCATGGCCGTAACCAGTCGTCCAACTAAAAGACCAACTTTACACAGAAATAATTCTCTCAGGTCCAAAAATCTTTTGCCTTCAAATTTGGCAAAAGAAAAGTTACGTTTTTCAATCTGCTTGGTTGCAAACAGCGCTGCCGTCCATGAAACCTTTCTTACGCTGCTTGGTAAAAATTCGACACCACCACGTACTCCACCCACCAAGTGCGACACACGAGCACACCAATTATTTGAAGTAGCAACAAGACGGAGACATTCACACTGGACTGAACAAGTGTCTAATAGCTTGACCGCTAAGCCACCAACCATTATGCAACCGATCGTTCTCGGCTTCGTTAATTGTAATAATATGTCCAGGTGCTGAACGCGATTCTGGACTTGCTGATCTGTTTGTTTTTTCCTGTTCCACAATGTGATTATATCCAATGTAACTACATTACACAACATTTTTTTGGCAGTTTAGTTCAGTTACTCTCTCACCTCTCGTAACCACTTGCGTACTAAATTGTTCGTGATTTTTTTAAAAATATTGAATTTGAAAATGACTTTATTTGATTACTGATGAATTTAAAGTTTTACAGTTCAACTCTATTTACTATTAAAATTGATCATTATTGTACCTCTTTAGATTCCGCGTTCCATGTCACTTTTCAAAATTCACGGAAAGCCAACCGCTAAAATAACAGCTTCTGCAGTTTAACCCCATATGTCTAACACCTTCTTACAGTAATCTCTGATTGGCTCATTACATGATAAAACATGATATAAATAACCCTGAGTAACCATCAAAATAGACATTCTCCTTATAACTTTATGCATTTATCATGGCTCTGATTGGCTAAATTACAATACATATACACCTATATATAACCAATGACCTTGCCCGATATACCTTGAGGAGTTAAGCTGGCTAAGTCAGCCTCTGTCCACCACCCACACTGTAGGCTGTGCTTTAAAATTAACTCCACACTTAAGTCCAACATGGACCCAAAGTTAGATCCAGCCAAGATACTACATGAGGAGGGTATACTTAAACTTTGCTACAAACGGCGCTAGCCTTGCCCGAGACTTGAGTCAGGTCTAACCAGGGGATGCTCCGAAACTGTGGCCAGTCTTCCTGTGAATCAATGGTCTTGATTGGGAAATTGTTTCCAGACTCGGTGTGACCTGAAATGACCTTTGTGAGCCTGGCTTTAAAAAAGAAAATGACTACCATGCAATGCAGATCTCTAACCTTCCACATTAAGGCCTGACTCAGAGATTTCAAAATACATTTCTTTGGGTGAATCAACAAGATTCTCAAGAGAGTCCCCGCTAAAATGCTCAATTCCAAATTTGAGATGAATCCGATTTTTTGTTTGTTTGAGCAGTAGTCGTACATGCCATAGGAAACTGTGTATAACAAAAATTCCGGATACAGAATTTTAAACAAAGTTGTGATTTCTATATGAAGGATTTTGATTTAGCTTAGCTATTTCACTAAGTGACTAATATATGGACAAGCATTGTGTAAGCAAAAAAACTGGAATTGTTTTAAAATTCAGGCATCCTCATCTGGAAATCTCTGAGTAGCCTTTAAATATCATGCCCTCATTTTGTTGGTATTGCTAAATGATTTGCAGCAAACCCCAGTTCCACAATGTAACCCATGGTTAACACTTCCTGTCTGTCAATTACTGAAAACTTGCTTATACTCAGTACTAATACTTGCTGGGAAAGAGTTCTTTCAAACTTTGTAAAATTGCAACAATCTTTAGGTTTTCGTATTAGACATTATTACACCTCTGTTTACCCTAAGAAGCCATCAGCCCAATTTTGGGTCTATACTTTCTTCTTCAGAAATGGTGCCAAATGCCAATCAAATTTAGGACGATTTTTGGTCCCAAAATTTATCTCAATTTTGGCTCAAACATATTCACTCTGGCCAACTCCCACACTGTAGCAAACAGAATAACCTCTAACAGAATAAAACAAACACAAACAAAACACAACCAAAACAACAAACACAACCCTAAAATCCAACTCAAAGATTAAATCCTAGTTGCCGAAAAGAGTGGTCTCACTAAATACTTGCAGAGTACCCTAATAGTAATATATCTTTAAATTCCTTCACAATACACAATTCACTTCACCAATTTCCTTAAATCAGTACAAACAATTCTAAGTCATAGTTTTGGTTTGAACGCATGCAAGTGTCCCTATTCAGACCAAAAAAATCCCATTTCCGAAATTCTTGAATGCTGAACTTTCATGCTTGCGATACCACAAAAAGATAGGTACTTTCCTCCTCAGATTAATTTTCAATCTCTTTCAATTGAACATTTTTGTCAGTTCAGGAATTTGTCAAATATGTCAATGTGGCATTCAGATTGATAATGTTCACATATGATACTTTGTATGATCTAAATTTGTTGCTTGCCTCAATGAGGCTAGCCATTCAAGAAATGAAAAAGTCAGAGCTGAGGCCTTAGTTGAGTTAGCTTGCAGACTATCAGGAATTACAGTGCCCTCTTGTGTAAAGACATTTGGGTATGTATCCTTCACTTCCAATAGCCACTACTAAAGCTGAACATGACCTTTGATAAAATACAATGAGATAACACTAGGGAAGATCAGAGTCATAATAAACCCTATAGTAACATAATAGAGTAGCTGTAGTATATTTTGGCACCACTTGGAGCACCTACTCATATGAAAGTTGTAGCAATATAAGTGGCAAAAGAATTGGTTCAAGTTCCACCTTCTCTTTAACAGGTGTATAGCCAATTTGAATTGGCAATTAAACACCATACAATGCTATGAATAATACTCCAATACAGAGACATGGTAGAAAAGCTTGAGAATGCACACGAATATAGGCTATTTTGATTGTTACTCGGGTAAGGCCTATCATTTAAGTTGTTTAGATCAGCCAATCAGAGATAACTGTAAGACGTTGGTGTCCTCAGTGGTAGATCAACTTCAGTTTTGGAAGTTTGTTGAATTATCACATATGCTTTGAATTCAAGAAATGAAATCTACATATGAAAGGTTTTAATATGCCAAAAAAAATTAATACCAATTAGTTTGGTGGTTTCTCATCAGTTTGGACATATTTCTTAAAAGCAATTAAGTTGTTTCTGGCACATGTACTACTGGGGTGAAGAGGAAACCCACTTCACACTAACCCCAGGCCAGCGGCCAGCCACCACCCCCAACCGACCAATCACAGGCCTTCATTCATTCCCGAGCAGACGGCAAGATAACTTTAGCGACCAAAGGATGGGATTCCCGCATTGAATAATTGGATCTTCTAGCGTCAGTGAAACTTAGATGTTTTGGGGGTATAAGGACCCCTAGGCGCTGAGTTTATCCTTTCCTTGTAGTGCCACGTCATCCATTATCTAGGACAAAGTTCACTGGCATACACACAGTCTATGTAGAGATCTGACCCACTGGAACTGGTATCATTTCATGTATACTATTCGAGGCTTGAGTTGAGCACAGAGGGTTGTTGAAAGCAATCCCATAATGCATTGCCAATGTTTCCGATACATCAAAAAACTGGGCCATGCATCATACCAATAGGGATAATAAGTGTTCTCAAAATAACATAAAAATACAAAAACCAAACAATTAAAAATATTAAAAAATTAATTAGGACTAAAATTTTTGTTCTACCTAAAAGCGTGTGTGTTAGGGGTGCATGTGTGTGTATGTGTTGTGCATGCACACGTATGAATCGGGAATAAGCTTGGAGTGGGAGTTACATGAATTCAGCAAGGTAAAATTTCTCAAATGAAAATGAATTGGCACTCAATAATTTACCTTTTTTCTTTCTCCAAAATTGATAAATTATGCAGTTCCATAAAACATATTTGGAATCAGCAGAAAATGACAATGAGTCACACAACGCCTAGTCTAAGGTCATAATCTTTTAGGATGACTTGATGTTTTCCAACCACCTGACACAATCTGTCAAGGGTGAAAATGGTTTAAACCTCTGCCTATCCATCAGAATCTAAGCACAATTTTGATTGTTTACTTGAGGTAATATCATGTATGATCAAATCAGAATACTGTAAGAATGGTGTATTGGTTTACCACAGAGATATAAAGCACAATTTTGATTGGTTACTCAGAGGGCTATCTAATGTTTTGTCCTGTAAAGGCCGCATCAGAGCAGTTGTCATTGGTGGGAGTGCCCAGGGTTTTAAGCCTAGCGCATAGTTTTAGGTGACCTAACCAACAATTACGATCCATAGTGGTTGTTTGAGTTTAATCCCACAATGCACACAGTTATTGGAAATTCGGTCATTTATCCCACAAAAATCCTATCTTAACACATAAAATCCTGACTTCTATGCTCATTTTTTGCCCCAAAGCATTAACTAACTTAGGGAATTTTTAGCATGAAAATGACTGTCCCTGGGTTTCTTAAACTTTTGGAACATCTTTTATCCTAGTTCTGACATAAGTTTTGTACATTCAGTATAAGTCACATTGCAATGCATTGTGTGACCTGATTCAAAACACCCTCTGAATTATGATGAACAAAAAACAACTCATTGATTATGCGGTAATGCTGAAATGATCAAAATGAAATTAGGCGAAGATTTATGATCACGTGTTGCGGCCAGACCGGTGAGGAACATTCCTGCAGGCCAGTTCCTCACGCAAGCTGTAAAAAAAAAAAAAAAAAAAACAAAAACTGAAATGATCGTGTATACAAGCGCGCCAAATTAGACTCCAACATAGTGTTGCCAATGTGAAAAACGTACAACTCCCCACCCCTATACCACACTGTGTGTATACTAGTGAATGCTTTGCCTCAAGAAAATGGTTAATCTATTTCGTTTAATCTCAATAATTAGAGATATCTATAGTGTACTATGCCAAACCAATTAAGCCAAAAGCCCCAGTACGTTTATCTTTTTTTTTTTGCCAGGTCAGAGCAGCCAATAAATAAACCTTATACCCATTATCAATCAACTTCCCAGAATGCTGATAATACAGGGAAGCAGCAACCCCTGGGCATTACTGTATACCCACTTGGTATAAGCCCTTTTTGAGATTGGTCACTTGGAAGGTAATATCATGTATGAGCAAATCAGAGGTACTGTAAGAATGGTGGTATGGTTTACGACAGAGATATAAAGCACTTTTTTGATTGGTTTACAGGATTTTCTCATGTTGTATCTTGTAATTAACCAATCCGAGAAGTTGTATCAATAGGGGTTTAACAAGCACGAAAGAACCCTAATCGACCTACACATGCCTCATTGCAACCCTCAAGCACTAGTGATATACAGCGATGTAATTAACAAGTCACCATAACGATTTAAATGGTCACCCCAGACCACATTTATCTTCCATCTTTATGATTGACAACACAACTATGTGTCCACCAGAACAATGTACTAAAATCCTTGGCTAAAATGATTCCCAGTTATTATGTTAAATCAAAATAATTTATACTACTGATGTCCACCCGCTGGTACATTTTCCCCCTTTGGGACTTAATGCCAAAAGCACAGATCTCGCCCCTCCCTCTGAACACATTAAGCCCAAACCAAAGCCACTCCCACACCAACCATAATTTATGGTTTTCTCATTGCATCACCGTTACATAATAATGACCAATCTCGTCCCACTTCTTTCCTCTCTTTCTGCTGAAAACGCAACATGTAAGCAAGGTTAATCACATCCACCCACGCCGATGCGGTCCAATAAAACCTTCCAGTCAGGATGACCTCTTTGACCCCTTTGATTAACTCCATGCACATTCTCATGATTGCTCCCCCTGCCATTAGGTAGACAGACAAGGGCAATCTTTTTTAAGTAACCAAATATTTTAGGACTATTTTCTCTCCAAAAAATTCATCTTGACAAATCTTGGTCTCTGTAGGCAGATATTTATCCACCCGCGCAATATGTTTACTTACTTCTAAAGTGTACCTTGTTTTAGGGTCCGTTTGTTAATTACCGATCTTCTCTGTTCTATGACTTGCTTGAATAGCGAGGGAAAAACCAATTAATGAAAACTTTTAGTGGCCATTAGCTACCAGTCTTTTTGTATTTTGTTAATTACCTACCACCGATTTCCTTTCCTCGCTTCCAATGTCCTGTTTTCGAAGTAGAAAGCATTTCCAATAACCAGTGCATCTTGGAACAATAGCAGTTGTCCACATGGTCTGTGTCGTTAATTACAAATTTCTGTCACTCCATTAAAAGTCAATTATTTGAGTACCAGCTAGTGATAGTGAGCATTATTCCATCGACATCAACAAGCGCAACATGGTGTGTTTCTGTACTTTTTAAAAAACATTTTAATGTTTTTTGCTCATCATAAACAGGACTGTCATTAATTGTAATTACAGTGAAACAGTACATGTACCTGGATGATCATATAACTGGTACTTTTTTTATAAAATGGTCTCCCAAAGCTTGGTCTTGATATCCAAATTTTTTTTTTATTGAAATACCCTATCCAGTAATCCATCCAAACGAGTCAAAATACCTGAAAATTTTGTTGGAATGAATTAGTATACTCTTCGGTCATAATTCTTAACAAAATTCTGGCTACGCGTGCGTAAACCCGGAAGTGTGTGACGAACGCTTGACAACAGGAATCCAATACGCAATTCAACAGACGCGCGCGTGCCATTTGTTTCAGAAATTATGACGGCGATTATAGTTAAGGGCAAGTCTGTAAAATTCTCCTAAGGAAGAAAACGGTAACATTCAAAGGTACGACTCTCCATTCAATTGTGTGGTTAGTAAGTGTCCGTACAGACAGTAATGACTAAAATTATATCTGATTTTGTCCTTATTAGGTCTTACCACTTGTAGGGTATCTATACTTGTTACAGTTAAAATCTGATTTGATTTTTTTTCCCGATTGATCAAATCACTGACAGTGCCTACAAAGAGACTATGACATTTTCAGAAAGCGCCCAAAATTTTTTTTTTAACCCAGGTTTTTTTTTGCATATTTGAAATGCTTCCCAATGTATTAGATCACACCTGAAGTGAATAAGCCTAATATGCCATTGTTATGTAGTAAGATCACTAAGATAATGATGATTTAGATTTTTCTGTCATGCACGACAGAAAAATCAAAGCATGCTTTTCTATGGGGTCAATTACAATAGCAAGCAAGTTCAAAATATAGTTTTTGGTTTTCCTTTTATCCGTTTGTCCAAACCTTCAAAACATTCCTCGGTAGGTGCTCTACAATCGATCAAGAGCAAATTGAGAGAAATTTGTATCCTAAAAAATCTCCTCCTGTCCTTTTTTCCATATTAAGCCTAGGTGGCATAATAATAAAGCTATGATAAAGTAGGCATCATAATGATGAAGTAGGCATAATGACCAAAGATATTGTGATCAGTAACAAACCTGAAATAACTTAAACAGAGAGATTGGAGTTACCAAAACATTAGTCAGTAATACAATAAACGAACATGATAGCCCTATTAGGCCACACAATGCCACTCGCCCATAGTTGAGCAAAAGGAGGGGAAAAGAAAGTATGATTTATGACATTTTGATCAATCATACTGTTTTCTAAAAGAACCTTTTTGTGCGTACTTAAGGTATTTTTAGTTAATGTTCCATTTTTGTTAATGAGTCCTAACAAGCAGCTGGTACAATATTCTGTGCTTTTTATCCTAAAAAGGATGAGGGGAAAGAAGTCAATTAAACTCTGAAAAAAGTACACGACGAATACAATATCCCATTATCAAAGAACTTCTTTTCTCTAATGCAGTAGTTAACGATAATTACCAATTATACCCGCCTCGTCAAAGGATCCACACACTGGGTGCCAAGTAACGGCTGGCAACTTCTAGGCTACCACAGGCCCGAGGCCAAAATGAACACTTCCAAACATCACCCAGACACAGGATTCTCAAGTTTTTGTCTACAATACATGTACACCTATTCAAAACTATGGCATCAGACTAATACCAACAAACCAAGGCCAATTTCTTTTCTTTTTTATCTAACTTTTTGTTCAAAAAAGAACAAAAGATCGTATCCTGATTTCTGTCCATTATCTTCTCCGTTATCAAGACTACAGACCCCGCTACAAGTAAGGTGGATTCTTCTTCTTTGCAATTTTTAGTGTCCGTGGCAATCAATTATGCCAGAATTTCCAAAGACCAAAACTTAAAAGAAATCAACTTGAAAAGAAAACAATGCCGCGTAGAACATATGATAGTACGTTCACACTTGTCTGAGTTTTAAATTTGATGCTTGGAAGGGTTTGAATAGGGAGCCCAGGTCCCTCTGTCAACGGCACCCCTGGTGCACTAGTTTCGCTCCAGCGGACCGTCACCAAGCTTCTACTGTTCTTGCGGAGCTAGAACAAACACCTTTTTAAGGTTATGGTTGTTAATGGGAGATAGCCATACCTGTATTAATAATAATGGTATACCTGGCAACTCCACCTCCGCATGTCGAAAACTTCCAATAGTAGGACCCACTTTCTATGTAC
Source organism: Ophioderma brevispina (assembly GCA_023653785.1). Lineage (NCBI taxonomy): Eukaryota > Metazoa > Echinodermata > Ophiuroidea > Amphilepidida > Ophiodermatidae > Ophioderma > Ophioderma brevispina. The sequence goes on along the minus strand of JAMKCH010030806.1, from coordinate 108,085 downwards.
AAATTATTTCAATACTACAGGCCTCTTGGAAGCCTTCATTACTGGGATGCACTCACCTGAAGGATCTTCAGAACATCCACATATCACAATCTCCTCACACACGTCCATAATGTCATCACTGATACATATTCCATTTATAATCACAAGCAAATTTCAATGTCCACAGATTTAAGAAAACTTTCCACCACTCCACTCACATGGCATTTGGAGTGTCCATCTGTATATTACTTATTAGCCCATGCAAGTATTAGCCTATAAGGCACACATGCTCCAGTTCTATTCAACTCACACATGTATTATACTTTTTCTCCACTTGTCCAGTACGAGCTCACTAAGACAACAACAGCCGTGAAAGGTGTGCATAGGCAACAGAACTTGGCAATGGGTGCCCTGCTACTTAGCACAGAGACCAGGCTGTGCTGTGCTGAGGATAATTGCCAATAGAGCCCAAATGACAGGGAACAAAAAAAGAAAACAAAAAAACACACACCACAGCGGGCTCATAATTACTCAGCCAATGGAATGTGTTTATCTGCATAAATGCGAATGGGGTCAAGGCCTGGTGTAGTATGGTAGAGACGAAAATGAAATTAAATGCTTGGGCTTATTGGTAGTAAGCTAGCTAAAGCCCCTGTGTGCGCCAGATGCCGCAATGGCTGGTCTATCCCTTAATGACTTTTAGTCGGAAGCTGGGCTGGTACTTTAAAACAGGGACTTTGGTAACAAGAAATCAAAACTTCACTGGCTTTAATTACATACACAGAGGTCTGGTTACTCCACTTGTAGAGCAATGTCAATGCTTCCAAAATTAGACCAAAACTTTGGCTCTAATTATACCAAAAGTTTCTGACCTAATTTGAGAAAGAATACCAAACGTCATTGCAAGCAATTTCAGAGCAGCATGGTATAGGAAACTCTAGCTCATTAGCCTAGTTTACTTCCAATCAATGTCTCATTCCATATATCCTCTGCGTTAATCAGATAAAATTGTCGACCTTGGGCGTGTCTGAATCCCTTTCACTCCTATTGATCGATTTATTCTAAGCCCTTTGTTTTCCACAAGAATGTTAATTAGATTAAGACTGCCCATAGATTCTAAGCCCTGTCATTCATAGATTCTAAGTCCTATCATCCTATATAACATCCTATTTGAATATTTTGTTAGCATAAACCTCTCTTTTCTTTTCTTTTTTACTCCGGTATAATCTGTGAGTGTGGCTGATTAGTGCAAAATTAATCGTCTTTGTACGCAGATTTGCCCTTGAAAACTATTCACTCTATTTCTTGAACTGAAAGGGCCCAACATCTATCTAGAGTACATCAGGAAAACTGCCGGAGCATGTGAGTAATATTCACAGGAAGATCTAGTAGTGTGATGAAATTTTACCCAAACACCTCAAGTTTAGTGAGAAATTGAGGGAAATTCATTGCGGGGAAGTGCAAGTCGATCACGATGAGCTTTTTTTTTTTTTTTTTTTTAATTTCTCTAGTAGGTGAAATAATCTAGTTTTATATATGGTACTCCGTATCTTTGGTAGATTTTTCAATGCTGTAGAAAAATTCAAACAAAACGAGTGTAAATCTTTTTGACTCACCCTGTATTTGAATATTTTGTTAGCATAAACCTCTTTTCTTTTTTACTCCGGTATAATCTGTGAGTGTGGCTGATTAGTGCAAAATTAATCGTCTTTGTACGCAGATTTGCCCTTGAAAACTATTCACTCTATTTCTTGAACTGAAAGGGCCCAACATCTATCTAGAGTACATCAGGAAAACTGCCGGAGCATGTGAGTAATATTCACAGGAAGATCTAGTAGTGTGATGAAATTTTACCCAAACACCTCAAGTTTAGTGAGAAATTGAGGGAAATTCATTGCGGGGAAGTGCAAGTCGATCACGATGAGCTTGTGAGGAAGCAATACTTCTTGGAACGCTACTTAAAAGAATTTGCAGTTGGTAATATCTTTGGGAGGAGAGGAGGGTTGTTATTAAGTATTGAAACACAAGAAATATTGTAGAGTACATTTAGTGTAACTTGGAAGTTGGAACACAATCTTATTTGTCAAATCATATTTTAGCTACTTGAATAACTAAAGAGTTATCTTGCATCAACATAAGAGCAATAGTTGTGTTTTAAGTGGTTTGACTTAAACCCATTTCTATAATAGAAGCGCTATGATTCATATGAAAGGACCCATTCCAAATTATACTGAACACAGTTTAGTAGACTCTAATTATGAGGATGACTCAATGACCCACATAAATATCAAATAACCATAAATGGAAAGCAATCAACAGGTTGTTTCTTCAAATTTTGCTGGCTCACAAGCCCCCACTTCAACCTTTCAAAGCTGCAACCAAAAATGACTCAGCTTCGACACTTGAAGACATCTTGTCTGGGGGTTCAGTTACCAGCAAATCATCTTCCCCTTGTGCCGTGACTGACATCACCTTTGTTCCCACCGACTTTTGGCTTTCCCGAGGATCACCAAGAGAAACAAGAAAAGAATGTTGCATCTTCATCACCGGAACAGGTGGTGCATTCTGATGGTCTTAAGAGGGACTAAGAGGGAAAGTAAAATTGGTAAGTTCTCCTTGAGAACTGGAGTTCTTTCGATCAAAACATGAGGTTTATTTATTTGCCCTGGCCTGGCTTGGCCTGTAATTGCCATTGTTTGTGATTGTATCAAATTGATCAAGCTAGTCGTGGCACTTCCAATAGAATAGAGATTTAGAAACAAAGTTGAAAACAAAAATCTTACGATTGCTGTTGTCTATGAAAATAACTTTCTTAGCTTTCCATTGCTTCCTTTACTTCTTAACCCTAACCATCTTTTTGTTTCTAGCCCATCTCCAGGGAAGAAGGCAAGGGGTAAAGGAATATAAGCTAAAGAAGATTGGACATCCGTGGCGGGATTCGAACCCGGGGCCTCCGTCGCACCATTCCCATGAGCAGGGATGGCAAGCCACGAGGGAGTCGCTGGCCCGGCCAGCGATTTCGTGCCCATATGAGTGTTGGTACGAAGATGTCATCGTTGGATTTTTCCTAATCTCAGCTCATTGAGTTTTACTGAGTGTTGGTCGTGATAGGATTAGAGACACTGTCACAAGTTTTTCCCATATTTTCTGCTTTTAAAATCTTCATTGAACCCCAAGGTCTACCAACTTTTCTTACATCATCTCTGATTGGCTGCAGTATATGATATAACTCTGAATAACCAATTAAAATAGACCTTCTGTATATTGTACCTTTAAGTTTTTCTTACCATGTTTCTGATTGGCTTATTACATCATTTAACTATATAAGTGACCAATCAAATTGGCCAGTACTCCCAGAGGATCAACCTTTATGCACTTCAACCTGAGATTCAAATCCATCCAACTTACTCAAACATAGTCAGCTATTTGTGGTTTTAACCCAAATGAATGTTTCATTCTTAGCTATTCTTTACAGCTATACAATGTGTAAGTCAAGCAAATGACTTGAATTAACAAGGGGCATGTATCTCAAAACCCAAATACAATTGCTGTAACACAGACAACGACAACAACAATGAGCTTATCATTAATTCTCCGGAAGTTTACCTGACAAGAGGACAACTTTGTATGCTGACGACAAAAGCAACAACAGCGACAACAACTTTGACAATAATAACAAGCTATATCATTAATTTCCTTCAAAAGTTTTCTGACAAATAATTGCTCATTACCAAATAAAAAACAGTACAAAGAAATCTATGAGAGATGATTTTTGTTCAACATGTGTTGTCCAATAAGGGGATTCCAACAATAGAGAATTTGGTCCCAAATTTGGCAAAGTACATGACCTATCCAAACCCACACCTGTTCTGTTCGGGTTCCATCTGCAAAAGAACCAGGGCAGGCCTCTGGTCTCTTTCGCCATCTGAATAAAATCCGAACAAAACATGAACATAAGGACAATTTTGTCCCCTAAAAAGGGCGACAGACGTTTGCATTCACATTGGTTGGAGAACTTTGTTTGTGGGTCAGCGTGTTCCGGTTGTCCGACTTTTTGATCAAAGAATAACACAGGAATAAGAGCTCAGAAATAATTGTGTTATAATCTTGCCGAGTTACCCCGATTGTGTCAGAAATAATGCTTTTTTGAAGCACACTGGTGTTATCAGCACTTTATTATGTTGGGGTTGGAGGATTGGGGGAATGAACATCTGGGGATGAATTATGCCCATCCCATGATGCAATATGTTTTTCAAATTATACCAAAAAGTCGTCATGTGATCTATTCTACCGACTGTTTGCAAACATTTTATTAGAGGATAAATAAGACATTGCCAAGAAGGCCTTCCCTTAATTTTGGCACAAAAAAAAACAGAACTTTGCTATGTCATTGAAAATCCGGCCGACCAACAATAATATTTTTCCTCCATTATGGCAAACAAACTTTTAGGCCTTATCAGCAGTAGTTCATGAGGCTCTCCCTACCAAAATGTTGATTAAGACACATTAGTGTAATACGCAGACTATTCATAGATAAATAATCAGAAAACAACTCCAGTCCCGAAGCTTTATCGGAGAGCTCCGGATTAATCACAAACAGAAAAGTAGCTTCAATAATGGAGTGTTGTCGTGCCAAGTTGCAAATATGGCTAAGTAATCGCAAATCACCCAATAGCCCACTTTCAAGAGCCTCTTTCACATCCACTTGGAATGCTACCTTTGATATAATGTCTCAATTAGGCCTACAAGATGACAAAGTTGTGATTTTATTTAAAACCAACTAGAACAGCTATGATCTGCTTGACTACGCACATTGGAACATTAGTTTCTTTGATAATAATAGTGTACAGAACCCAACATAGAATTACGGTTTCGGGTCCATTTTTCTCCTGAACATGCTATAGACTTCTAGAGCCTGCTTCATTAACTACGACGCAGCATACCATAGTATATAGATTAGACCGGTGGAAGAAACAGGGAAACAAGACTATTGCAAAATATGGACATGAGCATGCTATGAAACACCATCTTTTGAACTCTATGTTCTAACAGATTGTAGAATCTGCTATGCTCTCTTTATACAGAATACGGGACATGTATTGATAAGTGCTTCTCAAAATGGTCGGCAGAACTAACGATTTGCAGATATTGCTCAGAACAAGTTATTTTACTTCAAAACTGATCAACTTACTCCAGCTTAAATGTTATCAAAGAACTTGGCTATATACAGTGTGTTTCAGTACATCTGTTAATTTAATTACAATCATTTTGAAGGATGTTCATAACTGATAAATTAAAGCATTGATAAATCTAGTATCTTTCTATATCTGACTTGAGAGGTATCAAGGGCCATGAAAAAACAGAAACTTGGTTTCTTTCATTTTGGGGCTTTTTTTGTTGAGTTGCTGGGGGGGGGGCAGATATATTTAGCCAATGGGGAGACAAATAGTATGCAGGTTGCTCATTGAGAACCTGGGGTAATAGAAAACTAAAAACAAATTTGAATCATAATGGCTGTCAAATGTTATGATTGCAAACACACCACTGTGTGCAAATTATTGTCTTCTATTCAACGGAAAATGATTTGACACTATTTTATCTTAAACAACCAAATTCCCATTCAGAAGCAGTGCATATTAAAGTTTGTAAAAGCGGCAAAATCTCAATTTTTAAGGGCCAGTTACAGTGGGCTGTGATAAATTTGCGGATCCCTTTCTAACACAAACTTTCCTGCAAAAATATTGTCATCTGTAAGTAGTACTTTAAGTCAAACTCACCTTACAATCTGCGGGTAATGGGTCCAATTAAAATGCATTTTCAGTCATTTCTTGTTTTTAAATATCTGTAACAAAAAAAATGAAAAAGAGAGGGGAAAGAGAACAGGAACCCAACGTTAGTAAAATCATTAGAATTCACCTCACAGGTGATAATCAAGAGAGTTAATCAGAATTCAGTGAAGCCATAAGAGAACTAATTCCACAATATCATACCCACAACCCCCAATGGGTCCATTTAGCATACACTGGTATACAGGAGATATTGAACTCTGCCATGGGAATTGATATACACTATAGTATCTCTGAAAATTGCCACAAGTAGATAAATCTAGTCCTGTTTTTCCTTCACAACAATGCAAGTTTTTTTCAGATTATGCCTGAATCTATACAATAACATTATTGAGGAGTCACAAATAGCCATTTTGGCTGTCACATAAGTATTTAAAGTATTACAATCAACTAATTACGTAGTGTTTAGCTTAAACACGTATGTAACTTCTCAACACATTGCATTTAGAAACTAAACACATTGCAGAAACTAAACGCCACATTTAAAATCGGAATACTAAGATGATTAGCAACCTGAAACACCAGATTTAAAGGTGGTTGTTCCGATTTATGTGTATTGTGTTCTCTACTTGATATGAGAGCCTGGCACTTGCACATACACCCCATCAAGTACCGTGGGAAACAAACTTGCGGTTTTGATGGTAGACGCAATAATGCATGTTGGAAAGCCCTATTCAATACTGTGCTAAAAAAGTGGTTAACCACTAAAACGGCGTTTTTTTGTTTATATCTTGGGAATGAAATAGATTTGAGGGCTCAAATTTCAGGACCACAATGAGAAAAGTACAGACTTTCATCTGATATCAAAATCGATACTACTTCCGGGTAAATCAGGGGGGTCCCAAAGACGATCGGAACACGCACCTTTAAACATGTCAAGCCTGCCATCACACAGATTTACAGTGTACAGGTCTAAAGCCTACAAATATTTTTGACCAAGGTTTTAATGAGCAACTGTTTGAACATACAAATAAAAAGAAAACTGAAAATCAATCCAAATTCATACCACAAAATATTTCGCTATAAAGTAATGCATCCGATTCCATTCATATGCAGCATTTAAAAAAAAAAAAAGATACAGCAAATAAATGAGTAACATGTAATTAATGTCAAGTTTGATGCCATCAATGTCCCTTTGTGCAAGCGCATGTAAAAACCGACAATTAAAGTCAACACTGCGATGTTAAATTTGCTGTGACTGTCTTTAGTTTCCGAGTGATTTATTAAAATAAATTTGTCGGATTTCGTGACACTAGCATGACCCCCCATGACAGCTGGGCAACTGGGTTCACCGAATGACCGCTAACTATGCCGTAACACGTGTTCAACATGACAAAAAAACGACTCAAAGAAAAAATGAAAATGTGATTTTTAATCAACACCAAGACAATTGCTAACCAGAAGTAAAATCATTTTGAGGTATGAGATTCTATTGTTCCGCTCCACGGCATCTGCACAGTCTTTACATGGGTCGGTAACAAGGAGACCTCACACGCGACTTTCTCTTCTCTACAATTACACCAAAGGACGTCACGGTTCATAGGATTCATTATTAACGATTATATTATTCGTCATAAAAGATATAATGTCCTTTTATGGGCTCTTTTCGGGCAGAAATCTAGATGTAAGTTATAGATAAAGCTGAATTCAAGCAAGTCAAATTAGTTGATTATAGTTTTTCTTTCTTCCTCCAAGTAATGACTAAAGTTTGGATAAATTGGAAAATGGAAAGAGATAGGTCTATGCACACTGAACTTTTCATGATTCTTTAACCTATTTTGGATACTTTTTTGACAAGAAATATTTTGAAAATTATCAAGTTAAATAATGCATAAAGGGAGATTTTCACAGTTTCTTTTTTTCTTATTATTTTTACTATATTATTATTAACTTCAGAACTGTGAATTTAAAACCAGCAAAAATATTGTTTTCCTATAGGGTTTTAAGTGTGGGTTTTTTGAAACCGTGAATCTAGCAATCAGTAACACCGCGCACCATTCAAATCAGTTAAAATCATGAAAAAAGTTAGTACCACTAAAATATCCAGCTTTAAAATACCCAACTCTAGGCCCATTTTGTAATTATCCTTAGAGGAAGTCTTTACTCTAAATCATGAAAACATTTCCAGGAATTTTTGAAAGTTGGGAAATCCAACCACCTTAAAAATTCTGACATGATCCAGGATCTAAAGGTTTTATTCCCCTAAAAAAAACTTGGGGGTAAAGCACAAACTCCAATAACACTCCGGAGTGTTTTTGAGTGTCATGTCATGTGGACAGGGGATAGGAGTGGGGGTAACCTGGCAAGGTCATTTTTGTTGACAAGATCCTGTGTCATCCTGGTCTACCATTAGAAGCAGAGAATGAACTGGGGGATGATTTCCAGAGTTTCCAGCCATCGCATGGACACAACTTGGAGTGAAAATAATTGATTTTTAATTTCACCTCCGGAGTTTCAAACCCTTGGAGTTGTGACTGTCTGAACATGGCTATGATGAAAGGCAAAGAACAACAGTTGTTCAGTTGAGACACTGGACGCAACTGAATAAAATGATATCCAATCTCTTATGAGAGCATGATAAGGGTAGAAAATATGGGGGCAGTTATAATCAGAGTGGGAATTGTAGAATTCAGGCCCGATATTACAACCATTACTGCACACGACACCCATGGCATTTACTGAAGACCCACTCTACAGGTAGATTTCATCATGTTTGAGAGGGGTTATGGCCTGCCCTTACAGATACTGCAACGCTCTTCCTTCATCATAAAATGTCAACTTACACATATTGTACCTCAATTTGAGGCAATTTGTTCCAATTACCTGGCAACAGTTCAGTTAGCTCATATTCACCAATGTGATGTAAAAAACAAAACCAAGTTTTTGGGTATGGATCATAATCCTGAACCCACAAGGTCGGTCTTATAATTCAAATTTATAGGACCTACAGAAATTATAAACACATCACATCGATTAATCGTGTGTGAACTTTTTTTTCTATGTGGATGGCACCCCAAGTTTTATTGCTAGGCTTAAAATTAGGTCAAATTAGAAAAGTTGTAGTTCATTTTACATGACACAGCCTCATTACCAAATTTCTAAAATTGCCAAGATAGGATACCCTCTCCACTAAGAATAATTTGTACAAAACTTTAAAAGAAATGTTTTTTGTTAATGCATATCACTTTAGTTCTTTAATAATAGGCAAAACCACAAAATAAGGTGTACTCTCCCCACATTTCCAATGCATTTTTAATTCCCAGCCCAAGCAAACAGAAGACACTCCTAATTAAGCCTCAGCACCGACAGCTTAATTATCTACAATTGTCGTAAGCTAGAATTAAAAGTTAAATTACAGATTAAGGGAGATGGAGAAGGAACATATTGTTTTAATTAAAATGCAAATGAGACCAGTTATCCTCTACCAGGTGTCCGAGTGCTAATTGACATAGCACATGATATATGTTTATAATGTATTTATTCCTACATGCAACTATACTGCTCACTATTGTGTTTAAAAACTTATAAAGTGGCTATATCCTCATCTATATCCAAAAGTTGCTTCTCCAAATGATCATTATGAGTTACAATATGCTCATTCCAGAAGGGACACAGTTAAGTGGGTAGCACTTGCTACATACATTGAATAAAAACTGAATTGTGTACTATGGGGATCATATATTCATACCCCAAAAACCAGGGTGGGTGGTATATTTTCTAAAAACAATGGGTGAATGAAAGGCTACTGAACTGTGCCAAGGAAATGAAATTGAGACTTTACTAGCTCATAATGAGATATTACAAAAACATCCACTGGGACTGTAATTGCCAATTGGCTAAAATGTAACTTTTTTAAGGTGCCCCCATCTGATTACCACATAATTTTTCTCTCTTGGTAGGATGAGCCATCACTAACATATTTAAATCCAAAAGTTCAGTTAAATTGTCATGCCCATTTTAAAGGTGCGATCGTCTTTGGGACCCCCCCCCCCTGATTTTAGTATCGATTTTTATATCAGATGAAAGCTATTTTTCTTCATTGTCATCCTGAAAATTTGAGCCCTACAAATCCCTTTCATCCCAAGATATAAACAAAAAAACGCGTTTATGGGTTAACCATCAATCTTAGCAAGTACTGAAAGGCTTTGCAACACGCAAATTGCGTCTACCATCAAAATCGCAAGTTTGTTTTCCACGGATAATGGTGTGGTGTATGTGCAAGCACAAGGCTCTCATATCAAGTAGAGAACACAATACACAAATCCGAACAAGCACCTTTAATGTGAGGGGTAATTGTGTGCATTACAAAACCCACCATAGAGTACTGTACAAACTATTTTCCAGTTACCGTAAACAGCCGAACCATATTTTGCCTGTAGCATCATAATGGGAAAGTCAGTCAAACTATTTTGCAGATGAGACCAGAAGAATACAAGGCTTCTAATGGTACCAAAATCTCACGTTTGATGGTGTGAAAGGTGAAGGTGTGGGTGAGGATCGGGTAGTGCCCCTTTAAGTTGTGCAACTTTGAAATGTGCGTTCCAAGACCCAAGTCACAGCATTATGCATGTGAATATGCACGTGAATACTGGTAGCACAATCAACGTTTTACCTCAAATGCAGATGTATCAAGATGTCATCTGCAAACTTGAGAATTCTAAATATCCCATAATGCACTGCAACTTACAAACTGCAACTTGGTAAGGTCATGTGACATGCATCCAGCCCTATTTCCCAATAACAAATTGCACCACTTTTATGAACTTTTTAAAACAAAATTAGTACTGAAGGATTTCAACATGATCTTATATAGAAAGGTATTAAGTCCTTTTTATCTTTAACTTATGCATATTTAACATTTGTATTGTAAGCATTTTGCAGTGCACTATGGGATTGGTTTGCTTCTGCCTCTGCACAAGGTACATACGTGCACACAGCTTTCCAATGAAACGGACCATAATCCTGCCAAGTTAGTCCTGCATCCTGGGCAAACGAGTAAAATAAGTGAATTGGGGAGCATCCACTGCATTTTGTTAGCGTAGCTTGGTCCCCGATACACTCTTATGATCCCCAGAAGCACTAAGGCTAAATTTGGCAGCAGGAACAGTGTATGGAAAACTGACCTCTGACCTGAGAGTTGAGGTTGATCCTAAGAATGCTTTGAGAAATGGGCACTTCTGGTGTCCCAGTCACATGGTCATTCTCGAAGCCGGTCAGCTAGCTTGCAAAATTTTGCTCACTCGCTCACTCCCCATTCCTGCCCTTGTGTTTTTCTCACACACAAGTGTTATAATGAAAGTTGGCCTTAGGGATAGCCCAACATTTGTTTAGTGGTAAACTCCCTATGTATGAAAAGCAAACAAGTGTGAAATAATCAAGAACAAAAAACGAGTCGGGTCTAAGAACAGCTAGGTTGAGCAAGTTGAATGTTTAGGGTACAATAGGCTGCCCTGAAGTCAAGCCTAGGGTTGGTTGGCTTTCACCGAGTTAGACAATAATGGGGCCGTGGTGGTATATTAGCACACTTTTTTCTTGCTTTCGTGCTGGCTTGCTCAGACCAGCCTGTCAGGGCGAAATCTGGAAGTGGTTTTAGCGCATGAAATGAGAGGATTCCTGTGCCAAGTTGAGCCAATGAAATGTTACAATTTGAGGTAAGCCCTGTAGGATTTAGATTTGGCTATTATAAAGCAATTTAAGGTGATGAAAAATACCCAAATTAACAATGTTTGCACTGCAGTAGTTCTTTTAGTTAGTTATATGTAACTCCCAACAACTCTCAACTGTTAAAATGACAAAAGTTTGGCTAGGAGCTAGGCAAATTCAGCCCAGTTTCGTTGCACTACAACTTTTTTTTCAATTAACTTTCAAAGATGTTTGAACTTCATCTTCCACTTGCTTCCTTGCCACATATCAAAAAGGACTGATTTTCAAAAACATTTTAAACCAAACTGGACCACACCTATTCCTTAATTACAAAACTAACTTGGCACGTCCAATTATCAACTCAACCAGCAAGCTTCCAAGACTGCCCCTAAGTCCTTTGCGCTTTGTGATGCAATCAGTTTGAAAAATAAATAAATAAAATTAATCCTATTTATTTGGACTTATTTCCAGTACACTACACTTGTTTTTTGCTAAAGAGCTCAACAAAAATTCCTCTGATCCATTCCTTAATGACTTGTCACTGATCTCCCTTCTCCAGAACAATCACTTGTTGTTTTTTTCCTCTCAAAGGTTTTTTTTTATGTTTTTCAAAATGCTGATCTCTGCATAATGGTTAATTCTCCCACTATTGTCTAATGAGGCTCAATTTTTAAAACTAATCCAGTTTTTGGTTGGGAGATCAGAATGAAAAGAATTCCTTTACAGTGTGGATTATGCTAATGTTATTACAGGTTTATTGTTGGGAGATGACTGTTAAACTACCTTCTTATAATTGGGAGCCTTTTCTGGACTTCTACAAAATTGAATAGGACACTAAAATTAGATGAGCTAATCTGGGGCTAAAATAAAAATGATTTTGTTGGTCAATTCTGTGTGTGTGTTTGTGTGTGTGTGTGTGTTTGTGCACATGTGTGCATGTTTAAAAATATAAATATTTGGGGAATTAATAGAAAGAGTATTTGTATCCTCTTAAAAATCCCTAATGGCCAAAATAAAAAAAGAATTTATTACAAGTAGAACTTCGAAAGGGTGGTACACATGGAACTCTTGCCACTGGGTTGTGTTGCCAAACCCACGATTTGGTAGACCAATTGGGCAACTTGAGAAGGCTTACCGCAACGCCCAAAATTGTTAACGCAATTTCTTGGTCAAATTTTGAACACAGGTTTCTATGGGACATCCGGGATTGCCTGTGACTTTTCAGCGATTCGGGCAACTTTAAAAACCCATTTATCACGATTTGGGCAAATTATTTTTGGCAACCCTGCCACATGGGTAAAACATTTTCTACCCACATTATTACTCGTTTATAAATATATTAAGCAACTATGCACAGCAGTGTATGTATGGCCTATGCAAGTAGCTGTAGATAGTAGAAATCCGATGTATTCAAGTATTAACCTAAAGTGTGTTCAAATACCAACTTAAAGTTGTTCATGAGTTGGTTTATGGTTTCACCAAGAAAAAAAATCCATCAAGAGATTTCAATCAGTTCCAAAGTTGGCAAACAAATCGGCCAAGTTCCTATTTAATTACATTCCAGTTAGCTGTACATTAGCTAACATCATTGTTCTCCTGCTGGTCTAATCCATACCAATTCAATTCAATAGCCATGAATTGGTCGTGGGAAAATATAACAGAGAAAAGAATTGTTGGGCTTTCACAATGAATACCTAGGGAGAGGAACAATAATTGCTCAAAATTCAATTTTGTTGAAACAATACCACGTTGATAGGAAGTTGCGAAACCAAATTGGGCACTTGCCAAATAGGTATAATTTGGCTCTATCTAAATTTATTATTGAAAATATTTAATTCATTAGACTGAAGCACAACGACCCCAGACTTCCTGTGTGCTATGTCTTGGATTCCAAGGAAGGCGATGTGTGGTAGTTGCATGTTTTCATCAAATTCCAAGCCAAGTATTCTTATGGGTCATTAATTGGTGTAAAAAGTTAAAGTAAAATACGGAATCCCTACCTGATAGTTCACACAATAGTGGTGTTAGTTGTTCTTTTAAAGACATTGTTTGCCGTTGATTGCGTTTCAGAGAATTTGTTCTATCAGAAAGCTTTTAAGCTTTATCGCATGTACATGTTGTCTGAGGATAACTTCACCACATTTTAATTATTAGGCCTGTAGTAATGATTACAAAACCTTTCGCATGCTAAAATAAGTGTGCTTGAATTCCTACCAATCTACAAGTATGCCACAGGTATACATTGTTGGCTGGGTAGATGTTATTCAAGTAAGCTAAAACATTTATTTCAAATTCTAACCTTGACTTTGGTATTAAATAATGGTACTTAGGTAAACTAATAATGCTAAATCTGCTACATAAGTGAATTAATAATGCTAAATAAGGAAACTAATAATGCTAAAAGACAACTAATAATGCTAAATAGGCAAAATAATAATGCTAAATAAGCAAATTAATAATACTAGGCAAACAAATAAGCAAACTAACAATACTAAATAGGCAAACAAATAATGTGGAATAGGAAAATTAACAATGCCCTAAATAGACTAGCTAAATAGACAAAGTAATATTAAACAGACTAAATAATGCCTAATAGAATAAAATGCTTAAAGTTTAAATAAAATTTAAATACCAAGTGTTTGTTTTAATCAACCTCAGCAATTCCCTATTACATACTGCAGAAAAACTGCACAAATTTTGCAGTACCATAGTTCCATTAAACATTAATCTAAATTGACCAGTACTCAGTAGTGCCGAGGCAAAGCTTTTTGTATGAATTCACCCACTTGTTTGAAGGATTACCATTTAAACAGCAGTCTTGGAAGGGGGCTAGGTTCTAAGCAAGCCTACCGAATAGGGGGAAGCACTCAGGGAAGCCATAGGTCCTGTTAGAAACAGCTCATACCTCCTATACCACTCTTTTGGTACTTTCATTATACACTTAGACAAGAAATGAAGAAACCTCTCTAGATTTCAATCAATTTGGTACATAATTTTCATATTCCTTCCTAATTTGGTTCAAACTTCTTACAAACTGAATCAACAGTTGAGACACGACTTCAGTAGCATTACATTCCTGCAACAAAATCTATCGTTGAACTTCAGTATTTTCCCCCCCATCTCAATTTCATGCTGTAAAATGATGAATTTTGCTTTTTGAATGTTGAAATGAGAAACCAAACACTTCAAAATTTTTCAGAACTAGTATCAAGATATGAAATAGTAGTGGTTGACCTGAGATACTACCCTACAACTCCACTTTCCCAGAATTTCTCAAGTGCTGTACGCGTCACGACTGACCGGCCGCGAGCACCTTCCCCCGTATTGTCGCGAAAATATACCTGGTGGACCTAGCGCATTTTTTTTGTGTTCCCCTCTTAATCATAACGCGCCTCCCAACATCTGCGGCATTAATGGTGTTTTGCAGACTATGCCTCCCTCCAAGCTAGAGCTTGGGCAAGAAGAGGGGAGAAAAGGATTTCGTTCTAATAAACTCGGCAAACGATTCCGGGCTCGACGAAACACACCATCAATGCTTTACTACCATTTGCTTTAAAAAAAAGAAGAAAACAAGCATTGCTTGGGCTCTCTCGGTGACCCTGGGGAGACAAGCACGTAGGGGAAAGACTGCAACGATTGCGAATGGAAATTTAATTCATCTTAACGGCAGCCTATAGGGTAGGTCCTATGCTTGCCCCGGGGAGCACTGCGTGATGGGAGAATTGAGCAAAAAACTTGTCGTCAATGGTGGATCCTTGCTTTATAGAAGGGATGTGGGCCCCCACGCTAATATTTTTGTCACTTGTGCATCCCTAGCCCGCATCCCTGGGCTATGAATTTTATTACACCTGCCAGTCCTGGTTCTTTGCCCGATATTAAGTTCATTATTTCACACTCTCACTCCCTGTCAGAACTCACAATAGCGAGCGACTTGGGCAAAACATCTCGAAATGCATGGCAAATAGCAATACTGACAGGGCACATAGAGTAGGGAAATCTCTCGCATGCCCCCCACGGCGATGCCATCATTGCCGAATTCATACCAATGTTAGCGGGCGAGGGAGATTCGCAGTAACAGGTAGCTTGGGTGTAAAAGACTTGACTGTTGAAACATACTAAAACAGACGAGCCGACATCTGTAACGCCACAAAGGCGCTTAACATACACGACCCCCGAAAAAATGGTCACCGGATGTCATACGCACCAACTCGCTTTGAAAGAGAGAGGAAAAAATGATGACGCATTCAGATTCATAGACTCGTAGTTGAAAACTTGGCACAACTTCGTGAAAAATTCATGCCGGCGGAAAATTCCCGGTCGGCACTCCCAAATGGTAGCAGTGGAGCAATGTTCAAGCATTTGTCAGTGGCTGTTAAGGTGGGATAGGCGAGGGAGGCCCTTTGCGCTACACAGGAAATGTTGGGGAGCGGGCAGGTGCCGACTCGTGGTGTAGTGTTACGATTGTCGTATCGATTCAACTCGCACCCAATACATCCTTTTAGTAGTAAGAAGTCATGACAAAACGCTGGGATTGGCACGCCGCGATTGGCTCTATGTCCGTCTGTACTTAAGCGTCACACAATACGTAATGTGCTTTCTTGGGAAAAGTGCAGATTCCAATGTCGAGCTGATTCACTTACAAAAGGTATGTTTGTCAAATTTTTTGGATCGGCAAAGAGCAGACATAGTCAAAGTCAATTCAGTAGCATTATCAGTGGGCTTATATTCAAGAAATCAAAGTTCAGCTGAAGAAATGTACATTTTGTAGCAATATTTACAAACCAAACATGGAATTACGATTTCTCAGAATGATTCATGCTCCTTTTCAAACACCTCTTCCCACCACTGCACACACACTTCATATTATTGGGACTTCGAGAGTGAACTTTGCTTTCGCAGTGAGCGAAGGCGACATTGATTAAAATCTCAACGTTCCATTTCCCTTTATCCACACCGGTAAGAAATCCTGGCAGAAAAACATCCCTCGCAAGTCATTATTTTCACACTATCCAATATCCATGAGAGTTACACCCAGAATACTAACGTGAAAGCAATTAGAAGCGGAAGCTATTTTTAAACGTCTTTCTGGCAAATATAAGCAAAAGAGAGAAGAAAGACAACGAACAAGAACGAGACTCTACAGATTAACTCACAGCTTGGTAAGATCATAAACCAATTTAATGCTAAATAATCCCATATTTAATTTTAAAAATACAAGCAAGATTAAATTACTCTTGTAAATAACATTTCTTCCTTGTTATGAATTAAATTCAGATCCTAATGGTAAGTTTGAAAATGCCCACTCTGCAGTTCACAAAGCCAGTAATACATTTGGAACAAGGTGTCTTAAACAGACCTTATTTTTCCCCAAGTAAGCTGTTCCAGAACCAAACCAATCCTGATATTTTGAACAGAGCTGTTCAAGAACAAAACCAATCCTGCTATAATTGAACAGAGACTAAGCATAATTACTCTCAATTAAATGCAATTAAGGCTCGGCAGTAATTTCACATAATACTTTGAAATTTGAGAACAGCACTTGTAAAAAAAATCCTTCTCCTTCAATCCATTATGAAGATCCTCTTGAAGAGGTAAAAGAAAAGGCTAAAAATTAAAATGATTGTGAAAGAAATGACTCGCAGATGGACGTACTGCGCATTTTATGGGACAACAGGAAATGAGGCCGTGCAAGATCCCCGTCTGAATCAACTCAGCTAATGTGTTTTATGCCTCTTTTCGGAGTACTTATTGATCGCAAGCTCGGCTTTCTCCGCTATGCCTTTGTACCTCCCCTGACCTGGCCTAATTACACCTGGTCACTAACAAGATTGGCGGCCACTTCTCAGCGAGTACCTGCCTCAACATAGTCTATTCATGTGCCTAAAAAAACCTGACCGAGATTTCGGTCGACTTGCAGCGGATTGTGGCACTTGCGGCTGTACACGAACATGTACAATTGATGGCAGGGCAAGCGACAAAAAGAACAAGAACATTTTATTTTGTTCACCGTCGTTTTTTAAATAAACTGGGCCCATGTAGTGAATGACATTTGTGTGCCGGATCCCATTTAATATATACGAGTCTGCCGTTCTCCAATTGATGCGAAAATCAATAGCCGCGTGGCCGTTGTGAAGGATAATTGCTTGTCGCACTAATGAATCAATCTCGCTGCCCTATTCTCTCCCTTTAATCAACGTCCCAGCATAGCTAAATGTATTAGAGTTTTAATGCAATTAAATCAGTACGTGGGGGCCCCCTGACGCTATACGAGCAACAAGACGGGTAGTCCGTATTAAAACAACTAAAAAATAACGGCAGACATTCACGATGATTTGCTTCCGTTTGATAAAAGCAAATAAATTAAGATTGGGGAACAGAGAGGTGAAATCACCACGGCAAAAATAAACAATTGGCCGAGCCATGGCCTTTCTTCATTTTTCCCTATGCAATCAACGAGACTAAGAAATCAATACGTTCTTGGCTAGTCCAGGATGCCGTGTTCGGAACGATCCTGTGTGTATACATACTGGACTAGTTGAATCTAAGTGATCACACTGACCCTGCCACAACCAATTGGACTATATAAAGCTTACCGAAGGAAAAAAAGAAGAAAGATGTAAACTCCGATTGAAATCAGGGCCAAGCTATTCTTTTCACAAGACTGGTTTCTGGTTTATATTCGTCACCGCTCAACAGTTCGCCCGGTTTTCTTTTAACCTTCTTGCTTCGCTGATCATAAAAGACCAAAGGCTCATCATGCAATTTGCATAAATAAATTTCAAAAGCAGCTTTGCTGTATTGCCCTATTGTATTTCACATCTGGCATGCCTATGCCTACTATTATGACTGTAGTAATAAAAGACAATAAAAAAAAGAAGAAAAAAAATGACTGACTTAACAATCAATGATAGGGGCCCTGGGTTGACAAGAAAAAATTGCTAATTTGCTATGGGTATTTAGTCCTTCTGTAATCTAACTAACACTATAGACAATGTACTTCCATATACTAACGGGTCTTCAATTAAGTAGCCATGTTAACAGCCTTTAGACACTGCCTTCTTCGCAGCACGACCAAAAAAAATACTTTGACCAGACCAAAATGACCTCCTGCTTTGAAAAATTACTAATAGCGTGAAATTCCTAACGTTTGGTTGGTCACACCGTGTGGCAATACTACATGAGATCCCTCCTCATTTTTCTCCCTTTTTTCCCCATTTTCTATTAATTGACAGTGTGCTGTGTGAGCACCGCAGTGCGACCGGTTGGCTTAGAGCATTACTGCCCTCGTGGTTGAGATTGGAAAAAAATTGGTTGCCGTGGTAATTCTCTGCCTCTGTCAATCACTTCACCTTCTAAACACCCAGGTGTTCCTAGTCTGTTGTCTAGTCCAATTACTAGTTAATGCATGCAGTACTGTATGTCACAAGTTCAGTTTTTATTGTTTCGTTTTTAATTGCAATTTTTTTATTAAATGAATGGCTTTGTTTATGATGTTACTGTAAAAATTACTGTCAAGTTTATAGCTTAACAAAATAAAAATCATAAAATTCTCAACACAACACACTACTGTGTACTAACTAATCAATAGCTTTGTGATTTTGTTCATCACAACTTTAAAAAAATCAATTGCTGGTAAACTTTCTTGAAACAAATCCTTTATTCCACCAATTTTGGTTTAAAAAATAAATTGGAGAAAAAAATCAAAACATACTATTGTTTCATCAAAGATTAGTCTCTACAAATTAATGCTGGATGGAACCGTTTTCCTGTTTTTTGTTTTTGTCAATAACTTAATTAACCTTACCAACTCCCAGCAGCTTTGTGGAAAGATTAATTACCCACGGCTGGTAGTGCTCTTTGTGTTTCTACCCTGCCATTGTTTATTACAAAACTAGCAAAGCTTAATTAGTATTTTTAATTAGTAATCTGTTTTTCAACTACAAACTAATGGCAGGTCTGTGATTGCTAGAATTACAGCCATGGATTCAAGGGAATCAGACTCTATAGGCGCAGAAGGAGAAGCAGACGATATAGTTATTAGGATAATAAAGAAGACGATATAGTTATTAGGATAAGGAAATTACACTGCTTAATTTGCAATATTCATCAGGTCAAAATTAGATCAACGACAAGGCAGACAAACAAAGCAATGATAAGGATATTTGTTGTCTAGCCTGCCATTTTGAACCTTCCATGCAGGAACGATTCTGTATCTGTTTCATGGTCGACATTTCAAATCAAATTGATCTCATAGTTTGTTAATTACAGGTTACCTGCTCGCACATTATTGCCAATTTACGCTTTGTGATACACTGGTACTAACTATAACGACCAAGTGGTGTATGCGTAAGTCTGATTATTCCCTAACATGCCGCTACCATGGATTAAAAAATAATAAAGGTTACAGGGGATGTCAGGTTCTTTAACAAAATAGAGCAAATGCTAGGCCATTGTCTGTTCAGAGCTAAGCTACCATTCACCGACAGTGATTTGGAGATCAAACACAAACGATTCAATCACACGCGACTGTCCGAGTCACTGCAAGCCACGAGACACAGCTGAGCGATTCACTATCGACAGAGCGAGAAGCGAAAAAAAAAAAAGAATGACCTTCAGCGTCTCACACTACAATCTAACATTAGACCCAGAATGGTCAACTAACATTGTCCACAACATCAGGCCCCATTCAGGTAATGCCCGGCGAGAGAAACCTATCCCACGAAATTCACACCGCCATCAAGTTTACGGCACAAGAAAAAAATCTGTGCACCGCCACTAGGCTCAAAGCATTTTTCCCTGTGTACTGTACACACACACGATAAACGTGTTGGCAAAACTATACCAACATCGTTGCCATTGATAAATTGAATGGCATCGCTCGCTCGCCGCGACTGACAATCATCCACCTAGTCAAGTCACCCACATTTTTTTCCCGTCGTCATACTACTACTACGACGACTGAACTTTGAGGGAGCCCATAGCCTCTATGCCAGTTAACATAATCCTCACACACAGTGTCCTTGCCCCTGGGGTTCTGTCCTTGGGTCTCTGACCGTAAGTGTAGAACCAGTAGGCATTCAGCTACAATAGGGATTTGTAAATCGGCGACACAACAGCCTGACAGCCTGGGTAGCGAGCAATTCGAAATGTCACCAAAACCATCCAGGCGTTGGAGTCTATGTACACACACACACCACCTATACTCACCACATGGGTGTAAGGGTTTTCCCTGTCCCTATAAAAACATACACACAACAAGTTGTGCAATATAAAACAACAAATTCTGCTTACCCAACTTGTCACTGGTGGTTGGTGCTCTTACTACACTCGTATATAAATCACATAGTCAAGAAAGAAGATCCTCACCAAGTTGCAATCATATCAGCTTGTACTAGTATGTATCCAAGTTATAAGGTTCCGTGTATAATGTGTCGGACTGAGTGTGTGTGTGTCTAATCAAGGAAGAAACAGTAGTGAGTGATCAATGTGCGTAAAAGTATAAAACTCCTAGGCAAGCAAGCTCATCAAGCCAAGCCGGCTACCCGCCCATGCGGCCAAGCCAAGTCAATCTTCGCTCATTGAGAGCTGAGTTACTGTCTTGGTGCTACAGCTACTTAACATGCATAGAGCCCTCATTGCTTTGGAGCATCCAATGAACAATTAATACCCGAGCCCCACACACATAACACACTGACAGGGACACACAGCACTAGCCGGGCCGTGGACCGGGGCTAACCAACCAACGGATATTGGCAATGTACAAAATCTTGTTTCACATTTGAATAAACACCACCTTTTTGCATACCATACAGGCCAATTATCACCAAGGGCTCCAAGCAGCGCTGTGACAACCCATTGCTCTGTGGTGATGACTGTGCACAAGCATGATCACCAAGGCCTTGTCTAAATTACCAATGAAATTGTTGGGCATTATTTACATTTTGCTAATGCCTCACCACTACAGAGAAAGAGTGTGAAGATAGAGAGAGAGATTTTTGGGAGCCAAGGGCTTTGCTTTATTTGGTGACCGTGCTGCAGTGTGGACCTATCGAGTGCATGCTTTTAGCTCTGCTGGGAATCTCCATTCGGACATTGGTACTTAATTTTAATTTACATTATATTGATTGCAAACATCTTGGCACCTCCCCCATTTTCTCGGGCATTTTTAGTATCAAGAATACTAATCAGTTCTCTCTCTGTATCTCTGAAACAGCCGGCAATATCTGTCTTTATATTTTTGATCAAATTGGTATGTACTAATCGCCATTAATTATTAAAACAGTGGGACTTGTATGCACCATCTTTGGAATATTCTCAACTGCACTCTTTAAAATACCTTTGTCAAATATGATCTTACAAGTTTTCTAGTAAAAAACTTGACCAGAATATAGTCAAATTTGACAAGATTCTGGTCAAATTATAAGATTTTCGACTCATATTTGACTAGAAATTCTCGTAAGATCATATTTTACTTGGCACCTAGTCAAAATCTGAGATCGGAATAGCAATATCATTATGATCAGGTTTAATTTTGACCCTTCAAAAAATGTTTCCTAACCTTGAATTCAAGCAAGAACTAGTACTAACTGACTAAATGACTTCTTGCCATAGTTCCTTTGCATAGACAATCTTGATATACATAATATGATTGTCAATACAGTTATGCAATTCCGAATCCTTTTTTCCGTTGCTACTCAAAATCGACACCCATATTAAGCAAACCAGTACTCATTTGCTACAATACTTTTAGCAAGTCAAAAATCTAAATATTGCCACCGTCATCACGCTCGATTTCAAACATTTTTGACAGATTTTTTTTTTTGTTGACAATGCTCACAACGGAGGTTTGCCACACGGATCACTAAGAGAGTTAAAAAACACTTGTGCCCGCATTCAGAATTAGTCAACTAGTCGGTGATGTCAATCATTTGGATGGTTTTGATGACTGGATGCAAGGGTTGTTTTTAAAGTGTGAAATGACAGGTCTGATGGACTTGATGGAAAGAACGATTGATTCACTGCTAGGTTTTTTTTTTATTTCCCTACTTCTCATCTCTCCTCGCCGTTGTCACGCTTGCATTCGGAGCAAATATTGCATTGGAGTTTTATAAGCTAATGACTGTTTTAATTACAGAGTGTTTTGGAACACTGTCCATCTTCATGGTAAACTATAAGGAGAGACATGGAGGTGTAGATGACAAATCACCCTTAGGCAGGGCTCCAAATTAAGGGAAGCCAGCATATACTTGCTTGTTGAATTAAATCGCAAGACAATTCCTGATACTGGTATGCCAGCTAATATCCATGGACAGTAACAGGTTTATGCTATCATTCTGGCATTGTTTTGCACCACAAGCTCAAGATCATTTCTACATTTTAGGCCTAGGAAGATATTTATTCAAACAGTGTACTGCTTCCAACTTTTGTTGTGTTGGGTGGAATCTAAAAATGGTTTGAAAACCAATCCCACAATGCATTGTGTTTTTTTTATATTGCATTGTGATAAGATCATGTGATCCACATATTTACCTTGCTCCCAAAACACAAAACCCTACTTTTTTCATAGAAAATACTCTGGAAAATATTAGTATTGAAGGATCTTTTGACTTGAGAAGTCTTGTGGTTTTCTTATCCCCAACTACTGATATTTACACAGGTAATATATAGGTACAAAGCATCATGAGATTGTTATAAAACTACCCTCTGGGTGGAATCCATGTTCCTTGAGTCCAGAATGTGGTGTACTGTTAAAAGAACCAGCATCTATGTATTGACACTCATACTGGTCTAAAAGCTATGTATTGACATTGGCATAATGGTCTAAATAGCAGTTTCATTTTTTTCCTCATTTTCTCACTTTATACAATTATTTTAACTATACAACTATGACATACTTACACTAAATCCTGTGTACCTATGTGCTTTATTTTGTAACAGAATAAAGCACATGATACAGAAACGATGCAAGGGGTATAATATATTTATGCCACTAGCATTAGTCTGTCAGGAGAGTCATCCCCCCCATCCAATCAAATATACCAAACACCCCAAAACAATAATATAGCTTTGATTTTTAAACATCCAACTGAAATACTTGGCCAAGTTTCATGGCTTGAATCAGATAATGTGTCTTCAGATTTTTTTTTTTTTTTTTTTTTTCAAATATTGCATTGGAGTTTTATAAGCTAATGACTGTTTTAATTACGGAGTGTTTTGGAACACTGTCCATCTTCATGGTAAACTATAAGGAGAGACATGGAGGTGTAGATGACAAATCACCCTTAGGCAGGGCTCAAAATTAATGGAAGCCAGCATATACTTGCTTGATGATAATCACAAGACAATTTCTGATACTGGTATGCCAAGTAAATACCCTTGGACAGTAACAGGTGTACCACAAGCTCTAGTTGATTTCTACATATTAGGCCTAGGAAGATATTTATTCAAACAGTGCACTGCTTTCATTTTTTACGTGGTGTTGAGGGGAATCTAGAGAATGATTTGAACCAATCCCACAATGCACTGTTTTTGATATTGCATCTTGATATGGTCATGTGATCCACATATTTAGCCCAAAACACAAATCCTACTTCTTCATAGAAAGTACTCTGGAAAATATTAGTATCGAAGGATCTTTTGACTTGAGAAGTCTTGTGGTTTTCTTATCCCCAACTACTGATATGTATACAAGTTTACGCAGGAATCCATGTTCGTTGAGTACAGAACGTGGTGTACTGTTAAAAGAACCAGAACACTCATACTGGTCTAAAAGCTATGTATTGACATTGGCATACTGGTCTAAATTGTAGTTTAATTTTTTCCTCATTTTATTTTCTCACTCTATACAATTATTTTAACTATACAACTATCAGTGGCGTATCGGGCCTGCCCGCTCTGAGGGGGCAAATTTCCCAGTCTTGGGAGATTTTCCCTCTCAGGGGGGTCAAAAGGCCAATTTTTCCCAGTCAAAGGGCTAAAAAATTGCTGATTTAGTATGATATTTGCAAATTTGTTCCCGGCCAAAGTCATCAGGGGGGGGCAACCTGCCCCCCTCCCCCACCTGTTACGCCACTGACAACTATGACATACTTACACTAAATCCTGTATACCTATGTGCTTTATTTTGTAACAGAATAAAGCACATGATACAGAAACGATGCAAAGGGTATAATATATTTATGCCACTAGCATTAGTCTGTCAGGAGAGTCATCCCCCCCATCCAATCAAATATACCAAACACCCCAAAACAATAATATAGCTTTGATTTTTAAACATCCAACTGAAATACTTGGCCAAGTTTCATGGCTTGAATCAGATAATGTGTCTTCAGATTCATCGCACACACAGCATTTACTTGACCACAGAAATAGAAATGAGAGTCTCAATCATCCCAGCTCCTGTTCGGTTGGGCACCGACGAGGATTAAATGAAATGCTCGCAATTTGTCGTGTTTGTTGAAAGATCACAAATGCCAAAATTCTAAGTTCTCATCACACCATCACTTCAACAGTCATTAACTTGTTCTGATTAGAAACACTGATTTCCTAAAAAAAAAAAAAAAAAAACAGGGACGTCTTGCTATTATGGGTTTCCTTATTTTTGGAAATTGGAAACATTAAAATATAATAAATTATGACCTTCCATTTTCCCCCCACCCATTTTTAAAAATTAAAATGTTTTTAATTCCACTACCATGTTCATTTTTATTTCATAAAAGATGACACACACGCAAACACACATCACAGATGTGACTTTGTTTGCTACAACACTGACATGATAGGTTTAACCCAGAGGGTGTTTTGAACCAATCCCATAATGCATTGCAAATATGCCTACTATACTAGACATATTCCTTTACTTAGGGATAAAAGTGTTCAAGAAGTTTAAGGACCATAAAACATTTCATGATCAGGATAAAAAATCCTTAAGTACTAGTGCTTTGTGGGCTAAAATGAGTAAAAAGTCAGGTTTTTTTAATGTTGTGAAGAATTAGGATTTTTGGGGGATCACATGACCTTATTGAGGTAAAATTTCCCAAAACAGGTGCATTGTGGGATAGACTCAATCACCTCTGGGTTTAACCTATATCTGTAACAGGGGAAGGGCTCAGATTTGGTTTGAATAGGGATGCTACTTTGTTGACCAAAATTTAAATGCCATCCTTTAATTTTTTTTAAAGAAAATATGACTGTTTTTATCCTGTGGTCTAAAATTTGAGATGTTTCAGCCCAAATTAAGCAAATTAAGTTTGTTTTGCCAAATGTGTGTAACATTATTTCAAAAGTACAATTAGATCAAAATTGTTTCTGAACTAGACCAAGAAACCCTTTCTGAACACGAGGATAAAATCAGAATTAAACACCAAAACAGATACTGGTGGAAGACAAAAAGAGAAACCCAGAAAGAGTTATCAAATTAGCATCATTGGTCTCCTGGGCCACCATTTTGAACCTGCCAGCATGCCGCAACAAGGCCGCAGTCATCCAAGCACGGCTAATCACCTTAATTGCAAGGCATTTGCATATGTAAATGAAATTATCTTCATGGATATGGCCTTGTTGGCAAGATTATGATATGGCCTTTATAGGATTGAGTCATGAAAAAATTCTGATATTTCTTACCTGTAAATATGATTATGATTCTTTCAATTGTGTGAAATGGGTGGTTGCTGATATTGTTCAATTTCAGGGAAAATGTCCATTAGCCTTCTAGCTACAATCCTGGTTATATTTGTATGCAACCGCCATACCAATTAGGCTTATTTATTACCGATTAATCAATAATTGATATTGATAATACCATGTGATGACAGCCCAAACCGGAGAGATTATGGTTCAAAATCAATTGATCAATCAAACACTACTTGACTGATTGATTTGAACCACATGATATCTCACATATCCCAGGTATATTGGTAGAGACAAGCCTATCATCCCATAGTCACTGCAGTGTACCTTAACTTAACAGTGCCATACACAATCACATAGTGCTCAGTACTTTGGGAATAAAGGTACTTAAGAATTTTAAGAACCACTAGCTCTTTTTGGGGAGGGTATTTAAGTATGTGTCAACCAGATTTTTCAAACATGGGCATATAAAATTGGGTGTCTGGAGCTGAATTTATGGCTGGTTTCTTGTCAGGAATGAGGGGGGTTTTGGAGCTTGATGGAAAATTTTATAAGTATTGGAAATAAAAATTGGGCAATAACTAATTCTTTTCTCTGGAACTTAATAATAAGCTAAAATAGTGTCTGAAGAACAATAACAATTGGTCCAAAAATTAGGGTCTTATGGGTGGCACGTATATAAACCGATACCACCTTTCAATGCAAAAGCTCCCCTCCCAGCTTTCAACACCATGTAAACATTTTATTACACTACTAATTAACATTTCTGTTATAAAGACCATTTAAGTCTGGGGTTTGTGCATTGGAAATGATGCACAAAAGAAAAAAAAATCCCTGTACAAATCAGTTCTACATTACCTAACCAGTAACATAGGTGGTACTTTCATGAAATGAATGAACTTTCTATAGCTTCCCCAAAAAGAGAGAAAAAAAAGAAAAACCAAAATCTTCCAATCCAAAGAGACCTACATAATCGGCAATCGCCAGCATCCACAGCCTATATTCTAAACTATCATCGACATAAAATGATGCACCACCACATCATCAAAAATAACAGCACA
This sequence comes from Ophioderma brevispina, assembly GCA_023653785.1. Taxonomy (NCBI): domain Eukaryota; kingdom Metazoa; phylum Echinodermata; class Ophiuroidea; order Amphilepidida; family Ophiodermatidae; genus Ophioderma; species Ophioderma brevispina. Next base: position 80,928 of record JAMKCH010030806.1, on the reverse strand, counting down.
AAACAGACTGCCTGCATGTTTCAATTCTATTTGCATCATTAATTTGCTTCGCTTCAGCTGATTAATTAATCTTGTTTTAAGTAAACAACCACATGCTTATATTGCTGCAGTAGTGGAGCATACATATGCCACAAAAAATTATTGTAAAAGTATACATTTTTGTGCGATGAATTGTTTGTGCTTTGCAGATTTTAAACCATTTTGCTTGTTTTGAACTAGTTCGCTTATTTTAATTTTGCAATTTTTAACTTGCTTACCAAGACCAAGGACATAATAATAATGTCAAGACCAAGGCTTATACATAAAGAAATATTATTGGCAACTTTTTTTCCTTTCTTTTCATAGAAGCTGCTTGAAGCGTGAAAATAAATAGCACAAGTAGATTTCCACTCTTAAACCGATTTCTACATGAAGGTACACATAATACATGTAAATAGTTCACTGAATTCTGGGTCAAGTATTTAATTAAAATATTAATAATGAAATTGAAACCATCTTAATTCTCCCACCAGTTCAACAAAATTGCACAAGCACTAATTAATATCTTTCTCATAAATGGCATCAATTCAATTGAGTATTACTAGTGCCTGGGGGTCTAATTCTTATGATAGTAGGCCTAGTGCTGAAAAAATATTGACAGGTACATGTATGCCTGACGTGGCCACAACAGCACGATAATCAAGTCATGATCTGGCTAAATATCAAATTAACTTAGGGCACAACATTCACATTACTAATTACGACACCTACTGTGTCCATACCTTTAATTAGCATATAACCTGCAACTTTGTGTTAATATCGGTCATGGTCTGTTGTAACCAGCTCGCAGTAGTTAGCAGTTCCAACGCTTATTATCCATCAAACGCGTGTAAAAACCCAGCGTAAAGAGAATATTCACTTGCTATTAAACCATGCAACAGACATGAAGACACAATACGGACTGCTTAGTCACCAGTGCATAGGCATCCAAGCCCCCAAAATATAATAATACACTAATATAGGTAGGTGAATTAATGACAAGCTTCTCCTGGTCTATAGAAATACCAATACAAATCCCCATTCATTGTGCACCAATAGACAGTGCAGGGAGACAAGAGTTGGATTTAGTTAAGAGTTAATTAGAATCTGAATAGGAGTGCATTGATTTTTGCTAAGAGTTGAGCAACAATAACTAAGTAGCTCAATCTCCTGTTGTTGAAGGTGGATTAGACCTATAAAACATTTACATATGTAAATTCAATTAATAGTGGATCTTTCTTTTATCTTTTTGGGGATGGTTTTATCCTGGTTTTATAAGCAGTGCACAGTAAAATAGATGTTTATTGTGGACTTGGAATTACTAATAATGAGTGGGATATGTTAATTGTGTTTAGTGAAGGCCAAATGAGTAAAGGAATGTTTTCAGGATCAGCAAGGGGTAATCAGGGTGGATTAATTACTTGAAGGTCTAAGTTCTCTGGTGTCTGTCTGGGAACATAATTTAACAAATCCACAAGGCTATATTTTTGTAAACCACCTTTTTGGAATGATATTTTTTTTTTTAAAAAAAAAAACTTTTTATTTTTTTATTATTACAACGCTTTTGAATCAGCGCACAAACCCGATATCGTTGGGTGCAATCAATTACATTAAACATAGTATAATAGTAAGTACATTTACGTTTACAGTGAGTTGGATAGGGTTACCAACATCTAGCCTATACGCATCTCTCAGCAGTCACAGCACACACCACACACACCACCGTCGCACACACGCACACACAACCCTCACACACACCCTTCAACACAACAACACCCCTCACCCCAACCTCACACTTACACAACCGATAGCACACAATGTCATATAATAAACCCCTGAGCTTAACGCTACTACATTACACACATTTATACATGGCCAACATAACATCTGTTTACAAATCACATGAACATTATATATAAGTACGCATTTCACATTGTTACACAATGTACAAATGGTGAGGGGGTAATAAATTATTAGTTGCTGCTGCTGTTTTTTTTTTTAATAATAAATCCTCCTGATTTTAAAAGCCGCACTAGTGTTAGTACTTGGGGATTTATTTAGCATGGTCACAAAATGGCTTGTGGTTCTTAAACTTCAACACTTTTTATAGTGATGTGTGTTTAGTATAATACAGTATATGCACATTGCAATGCATTATGGGATTGGTTCAAAACACCCTCAAGGCTGGGGACTATATACCTTTATGCATATCCTCATGAGAACTATCTACTTGTTAATTAGCATCAGAAGTATCTTTATGATTTATTGAACCAATCTGTGTCATGATAAAAATTAGTCATTTTAGAAGCTCTATTTTAATTGGGTACTCAAATGAATAAATCATAAAATTAGCCAATCAGAAACAACAAAAAACAGACAGAAATTAAAGTGTGTTCACTACAAGATGAAACATGACCTTTGATAAAGTACATTGAGATAACACTAGGGAAGACCAAGGTCACAATGCAACCCTAGAGTAAATGTACTATATAGTAGCTGTAGTGTATTTTGGTACAACTTGGGAGTCTCTCTGACAAAATTATGTACAATATAAGAGGCAAAATAGAATCATGTTCCACCTTAAACTGAACAGGGTATAGTCATTTTGATGCAGAAAATATGTCAGCGGGGAGCTCACTAAGATATTTGTCAACTAATTTTGGTATCCAAATGATCAAATTTTGATTCAATTTCATCCAAATTGTTTTTTTTTTTTTTTTTTTTAACTTAACAATTTGTGACACACACATCCACACACACATCCACACACACATCCACACATACACACATACACACGCACAACGGATTGCTAAGTGGTCCTGCCAGCTATAGCTGGCGGCCCACAACAAAAGACAGACAGAAATGGCCAGGGAGATAGTAGTCTCAAGTTATGGCACTGAATTCAAAGCACACTTAAAACAAATTAAAGTGTGTTCACTACAAGATGAAACATGACCTTTGATAAAGTACATTGAGATAACACTAGGGAAGACCAAGGTCACAATGCAACCCTAGAGTAAATGTACTATATAGTAGCTGTAGTGTATTTTGGTACAACTTGGGAGTCTCTCTGACAAAATTATGTACAATATAAGAGGCAAAATAGAATCATGTTCCACCTTAAACTGAACAGGGTATAGTCATTTTGATGCAGAAAATATGTCAGCGGGGAGCTCACTAAGATATTTGTCAACTAATTTTGGTATCCAAATGATCAAATTTTGATTCAATTTCATCCAAATTGTGTCAAAAATGTATTTTTTTTAGGCGAGCTGTTGATGGAGAGGGAAAATGTAACATTTGGAGTGACTATTATGAACAAAAATACATCGCGGTCCCCTCCTTTCCACCATGCAAGTTACATCATCATAGCCCTTACGGAACTCATTACAGCATGCAAATATTATTAAGAGATAACATTTTGACCAGCCAAAGGTCACCAAGGTTACATGAGGTCACCAACATGTCACCCCACCCCGCCCCTCCTTTCCATCAATTTACATCATCTAGTGCAACGAGAGATTTCAAATAACAGGCATCCCTAAAAAATGTGAAAATTCTGATTTTTGCCCTGATGTAATGCTTCCCATCAAAAATATCCCCATCTGAAATGATTAAGCTGAGAAATGTTGTGAAATTTCTAATTTCGTATAGGAGCAATACAAAATTCAGCTTATGTTTTATATTGAAATATAGCAAGTCAAAATCACCTTTTTTTCTCTTTTTTAAGACATTTCTGTAGCAAAATACAAGGTAAGAGATCTCTTGTGTGTCTAATCTATATGAAATCACTATTATGACACAATATCTGGGTGCCTCAAAATCTCTCGTTGCAACTTTAAGGGTTAACATTTTGACCACAGACACACGCACACACATACGACCAGGGTAATCCCTATGTGCCTTATCTGCAATTTTTGCAGACAACATAAAATGTGGTAAAGAATTTGATTACCTAAGGAAGGCAAAGAGCACTCATGCAAAATTGTACACTAAGCACCTGGGCATTAAGGACAATTATGGTACCAATATTTCATAGGGCTATAAAAACCTTGTCAATTCAAGTGAAATGATGTCTAGATCACCAAACACCAAATTATATCAACATTAAACAAAAAACAGCCTGTTCAACTGTAAAAATTACAACAGACTTAAAATAGTAAATGAGCAGTTTTGTCCCAAGTGATTTTTTTTGTGTGTGTGTGTGTGTGTTCTTCTGGAGTATTTAAAAAAAAAAATTACTGGTCACTGGCCCAGGTCACTACCACTGGAGGTAACTTAAATTAAGTTTGATCAAGGTAGGGCTGTGCCTAAACATTACAAAACTCATTTAGTGTAGGGTTGGGCAGATCATGGAAGATGGGACCCTCTTACTGGAAGATTAGACAAATCATAAAATCCATTTCTCATAGAACCGAAGTTGGAAAAAATCACAAAATCCTTTATGTAAAGCAATATTAGCACATTTTTTTAAGAGCGCCCCAATTTTCAAAATTTGATATTTTTGCAGAGTTATATTGGTAATTGTCTACGAACCCATACCTGCAACGAGAATGCTAAAAAATGTGTATTTATCAAAAAATAAGCGATTTTTTAAATAAAATTGGGATCCCAGATTGGACTTAACGGTGGAGCTGGAAATGCTACGTTTATGTCCGTCCATGATGAAATAGTGCCACCTTAAGAAAATAACCCCTAACTTGACTTACCTGAACCAATAAAACAACTAATGGATGAGCGTAGATATGTACATGGCGCTATTTCCCGGCTACTTCACATTGGAAGGCCGTTTCCAGCAGCCGTTGAATTATTATCGGGATCCCGATATTAATTATTCTAATTACAAAATTCCTTCATTTGTGACACATAGACATTTTCAGGCTTAACCATTCATAGGTTAGTTTACTAGCCATTACCAAGGGCAACCGGTGTAAGAATCTCAAAATTTTTGAAAAAATTGAGGGCGCTCTTCAAAAAAATGTGCTAATATTGCTTTAATGTAATGATAATGCTGCTTATTCTGGGCAATACATTTGTTCTCACAACCTCTTCAAACCCTGCCACATTACTGTATACTCCAATAGCAACATGAAAGCATGGAATCTCTTACACACATAGTAACTTTGCCTTCTCACATCAAACTAAATGCCAATAAGAATATGTTATCCCATCTCAATACTTTCTTAAATACTACAGGACTTACTTCCATCTTTCTTCAACAACAAAAAATATACAATAATTACAAATTATGAATCCGCTGCAATCCGATAGTGATTAACTGTGTGAAAGGGAATGTAGGGAAAAAGAAAAAGGCAGAAAAAAATAGATCAATTATAATAATGGGCCACTTCCCAACAATATGAGTTGAGTATGACCTCAGAGTCTCGGGGGAGAGAATGATGTAAGTGTGACAAAGCTAGTATCTGTCTCCTAAATTAACGCTGAAAACGGATGATGAACCCAAATTATGTTGGCTATAATTTGAATCACTTTTTTTTCTTACACAATAATGCTGAGGTAAGGTTACACAGCAAGATTCTTACTCACGGTGTAACCCAGAGCTTAGGCTACTCTGTGTGTACTCTTAGCTCTACTCCAAGGGTACCCTTTGATACATTGATGTAGTACCTACAACAGGGGTTCTCAATTATTTTAGCTGAAGGGCCAGAGAATGCTGAACATATTTGAGGGCCAAATACACTTGAATTTCTTATGTTTTCCTTTATATTTTTGAGCATGTCGAGGGCAAAAAATAAATGGTTGGCGGGCCGGATTTGGCCGCAGACTGCCTATTGAGAACCCCTGACCTACAACTAAGTACTTTCGAAGTACAAAGCCACTGGGTGCATAACAGTTATGTTTACTTAGCAGTACCAATCATAGAGGGTACTCTGCAGTTGCCTTCTAGGTGACTGACAGGTACGCATGTAGGCCACTGCAAGTGGAGTACCTCTGCAGCTACTCTGGAGTACCTTCACAGGTGTTTCCCTACCAGCTGCCTTGTAGACAGCACTTTGGCCCATAGAGGGTGCCAAAGATTCCATTGTTGTTTTACCCTCTTTCTGATGAATTTTAGGCTTAGTAACATTCTAGTTTGAGTTCATCACTAAAAACCCCTGTATATGACTTTTAAAATATAACACAGGTTTTAAAATATAACACAGGTGACCAAAATGTTAAATAAGATTACTAAAATAATCACAGAGCTCAAAGCTCGTTTGCATGGGAGTACCCATGCAGGTACTCCCGCATGAGGTGATTAGTGGTTAAGGTACTATGTGTGTGCCTAGGTAGATGATTAACCCCACTTTTGTGGCACCCATGCGATGTGGCACCCATGCGGGTGGGTACTTTGTGGCTACTTAACAGGTACTTCAAAGATACTCCAATGAAGAAATTGGTTGTGTATGTATAGTGTGTGTGTATTTCTGGGGGCCAACAAATGATCGAGTACATCATTGACTCATTACACACCATGTGCAAGGTGAAGGTTCGCTCCACAGCTAATAGGGTATCTAATAAAATCACGAACAAGTTGCGTTTCTTGGATTTTTGCCAAAAAGATTATTTCCAGATTTACTGCAGAAAGACCAGACACGTTTGAAGTCATATTTCATGTTAATTCAAATTACAGTGCTAGAATTCTATACTTTCAGAACTTTGGGGAAAATTTTGGTTAAAAAAATTACTTAAGGTGGGTGACCCGATCATGGTCAGATTGTTCATGGTCAGATTGTTCATGTTTATTCCCTCACTTGGAAGCATTTCACCAAAAACATCTGATTATAAATTTTGAGTTAAATCAGTCCAGCCATTTGAATAATTTGAAGGAAGCAAAAACATTTTGATAACAATTGACCCATAGGAGAATGTGGTTCATTAATGTGTTTGACCACATTTGGAGACATTTTTTGTTTGTAACATCAAAAGGATACATTTCTGGGCCCTTACAGTTCACTGGGGTAATGAGAAAAAAATATGAAATTTCTTCTCATACCAAAATCTCAATTTTGATGGAGTAAAGTGGGGGTTCAAAGTTGTCCAGTCAACTACCTTTAAAGGTGCAACGAGAGATTTTGAGGCACCCAAATATTGTGTTATAATAGTAATTTTACATAGATTAGACACTCAATAGTTTCCGTACCTTGTATTTGGCTACAGAAATGTCTTAAAAGAGAGAAGGGGATTTTGATTTGCTTATATTCCAATGTAAAACATATGTTGAATTTTTTATTTGCTCCTATATGAAATTAGAAATTATACAATTTTTGTACCAAGAAAGATTTCTCAGCTTAATCCTTTCAGATGGGGATATTTTTGATGGAAAGCTTTACATCAGGTCAAAAATCAGTACTTTTAATTTTTTTAGGGACACTTGATATGTGAAATCTCTTGTTGCACCTTTAACTTCGTTAAATTAGGATAGGCCAAATCAAGACAAAATTTTGCTTAGATATGTGCAGAAGGGAGTGGGTACTACTAGAGTTTGAGGAACTACACTTGATCTGGTAAGTTAAGCTAATTTTCAGGACAAATTTCTCTTTTAATGTTAACTCCTGTCAAGCCAACAAAATAAATTTAACCCTATCACAAATTAATTCAACTGATGAGGGTCGATTAAATGGAAAGTAAGAGTTAATAAGGATTTTGGGAGATGGGGTGGCATTCCATTAATTATGCCCTGCCTTTGTAATTAGATCTTGGGAATGCTTATAGGACACCTGGTACCAGCAAAAACCGCTACTTAAAAGAAAGGAAGTCTTTTTATTCAAATGGCCACAGAGCATACTGCCATTGATTTGACCATTTATTTGGCCGCATTTTGCCAAACTGACTTGAAACTCCGTTTGGTTTTCAATCCATAACTTTTTTCTGTTCTCAGTCTGCCTTCAAGTTGAGACTATGACTGATGATACTGTGGGATCTGCGCAGGTCACCCTGCGAGTATAACTCCAGTTAGGCCAAGAAAAAAAGAGAGCTTGTCTCGAAGACTGTGCATTATTTGTTTAAAATTTGGTCCTTTAGCGCATTTTTTGGGGTGGATTGCTAGCTGGCTCGTCTTATTGAAAGACTTAACGGTAGTATAGGCCTAAATTTAGGCAAATATTTGTCCCAAACCCTGCAAACTTCTCAAAATTTCATAAGTCCCGACTTTGAGAGACAAAATATCCCAAGTTTTTTGTTTTCCAAGCCCCCAAAATCCAGAAATCAAGGCTGCACACCTACCTGAAAAGTTGAGTTCCCCCCCCCCCCCCCCAATTTAAGATCTGGTTCTTTCTGTGATATACTTGAAAAGCCCCTCTCCCCATGTCCCAAAAGGAAAACACAAAATCACCTGTCCACGAGAAAGAACACTCCACCCCCCCCCCGCTCCCCTTTTCACAAATATTGCCATGATACACTACCCACAACCACCACATTGCCAACCTTAAAGAACCCAACTAATTTTACTCCTCCAAAGTCCTTACTCAGCACCTCAGTAAATAGGCCACCCAAAAACAACACAACATCAACTATTGGTAAGTCCCCAGTCTAGGGACACAGTAAGGCCAGTTAACCAATAGCCTTACAACAGCCCCTGATCTCTCACAGACAACACCAGTGTTGGCCTGTTCTTGTATCAACACAAAATACAAACACACAACAACACCCAGCTTGGATTTCACTCAATTTACCTGCGGACATACCCATACATAACACACAGTGGCCAAGCTCAGTAAGCTGACCAGGCAATAACTCGGAGACATGGCTTGAACTGACCATAGACACTGACCAGCGTAGATTGTCCTCAAATATTTAGAGTGTGCACTTGCTGATTACTTGTTGTTGACCATATACCTGTTGCTGTCACAACTGTGACCAAATTAACAGAATGTGAAACCGCTCTCTGTGATACACTGACTTTCTACTTCACATCAATGCTCAGTCTCCAATACAGTGATTTAACACTACACATTGTGTTTTTTAAATTTTGTTGCAAGACCTTTTACAAATCGTTGAACCTTCTTTTTTTGTAGTGACAAATGTTCACAGATTAAAGAATTTGTTGAGAAATTAATTTCATGCAGTGAATGTTCATAAATGGAACCTCCTGCAAATTTGAAAATAAAAATTACTCACAAAATTAAGTTTGTCATTTCCACTGCAGGAATAGAACCTTGATCTGGCATTGAAATAACTGAGGGTGTTGCATAATTGAGGGTGTTACATAACAATGCATTCACATCTTGCAAGATATTTGGTTTGGTGTAGAAAGAATCAAACGGATATGTAAATATGCCTATTCATATTGTTGCCAATAAGCTGGATTTTCTGGGGCTTGTATGCAAGCCCCAGAAATTTTTGAAAAATGTGTACATATACTTGAAGCAAAATCCTTAAAATGGGTACCTTTTGCTACCAAATGACACTTAGAAATGGGTAAGGATCTTGAATCCTCTTCCATTCCCGGCCCAACTCTGAGCACCCACCGCGGGGTGGCCAGTTTGAGGTTCTCCAAGCAAATGGCAAAATCGTGCAAAGAGCGAATTGCTTGATAGCACGCTTGATTCTGACTTTTAGTACTTTGTAATAAGACATGTTATTGTGCTATGAAGACACGACTGGTCATTCACTTATTGCTGCTATGTGTAACACAACATTACATGGTCTGATTGAAAACCTCTATAGTGTGTTTGTTGCAAGATGGGACATGAAGCTGTGAAAATATTCAGAACTGTGAATGTATGAATTCAAACACCCGCAGATATATTTTGAACCCATAGAATTTAATGCAAAACCTCAAAATTGTTCAAAAACTGTAAAATTCCCTTTGCAGTAGCATATTTTCACAACACTTCCTGGCAACAAATTTCCCAAAACTGGTGCATTGTGGGATGGACTTAATACATACTCCAGATACAGGCAAAATAGGCACTGTACTGACCCTAGTATAGTCCCACCTGTTTTTACCTGAGATTGGCCTGAATTTAGGGGGTGGGATTGTAATGGAATCTCCACGTAACATGAAACACACAAGATCAACATTTCACCCTTTCAGAGCTAAACTTATATCATATTCGAAGTGTCAATGAGATGTGTGATCAACAAAGACTTGTAAATGAACTGATGCATGAACCTAATTAATTTTGTAAAGAAAATCCACAAAAATACTTCAAACCAGTAAATTGCATGTAATCTATTGCATTCCTGCCTAAAACTTAGGTGGGATTATAATACAATTTTCTAATATTCTTCAGATTCTTCAATCATCTGGGGTGGGATTATATCGAGCATGGGACTATACTTGGGTCAGTATGGTATTTTAAGTAAAAAGTCTGACTCAGAGATTTCGAAATATTATTTTTCTGTGTAATAATGAAAAATAGTCAACTAGAACTAAAGATAGTAAAACCTAAAATGCACAATGCCGAATTTGAGATTGAATCGGATTGTTCGTTGATGCAGTAAACATTTATGTGTAATATTACGTCCCATAGATACGTGTATAACAAAAATCCGGATCCGGAATTTTATAACAAAGTTGTGATTTTCTATATGAAGGAATTCGATTTAAACTTAGCAATTTCACACAGTGATTAGTATATGGACAAGCATTATTGTACATGCAAGAACACGATTTTTTTGGAAATGAGGGACGCCCTCCTCAGGAAATCTCTGAGTCGGCCTTTAAAAGTTTTATTAAATTTTAAAATACGAAAGTAAACTCTGGTGTAGACTAAGATAAAGTTTGAGTGTGTTGTATATTTATTGTCTATATCTTATGCTTTGCTGAACATTTCTACTTGTATATGGGAACAGGTCATTGCACAAGTTTTGCAACTGTCATTTTATGGGCGGAATGGCTTCTTCAAATTTAATTTGGCTACCTCATAATTAGGAAAGCCGTGATTAGGTTTAATTACCTTCTCTCGTTCAATCTGGACAACAAAATAAATGTGAATTACTTTTTGGTAGTGCATGTCCCGAGTCTGAGAGCACAAGCATAGAACGAGTGGTCAGTACTTATGGAAGTAGTATGGTTAATTAACTAGTAATGAAAGTATAGAAATTTTGGTTTCGATGGATTATTTCAATTCCTGTGTGGTGTTGCTTTTGTTGAATTGATTGACTTGGGCCAAGGGAAAAGACTTTGAAATTGAGTTAATATTATTATGAAATTGCCAAGTAATCAAGGTGCAATTGCTGAAATCCCCACATCCAAAGCATATCTATCTTGGTTACAGTCAAGTTTTCTTCTATTTTATTATTTTTAGCAACCTCTAGTGTTACTCTATACGTTGGGCCGTGCTTTCCCACTACACAAAATTTGTCGCTAATTAAGTAGGACTAACATAGTGTTGTAAGCTTTTTACTTTCAGTGTCTGTGAAACATGCCCTGTAAGTGGTAATGTCTTTCAAATACTGTTAAACCAAGAAGTAAAGGTCTGTGAAGTCCCGTATTTTCCATGGGTTGGGGGGGGGGTAGCAAATCACACATGGAATATTCTTATTCAGTGGGAGGGTTTAGTAAGCAAACATGCAATATCATTGGTTGTTTAATGTAATGTCTAATATGAGGCGATATAAATAGATATTAGATAGTGCGCCGTGTTTACGCGTGCATGTATAAGGTTACGCAGTGCATGCAGCTAGTACGGGTTGGTCATTTTTGATGGTGGTCCTATTTTGGCCTCTTTATAATTAAAGGGACAAGCAGCCATTTGCTGCTCGAACATCGAAAAAATCAACAAAATTCATATTTTGATATTTCTGTTATTGGCATGGATGTGCTAACATAACCTGCAAGTGGTAGGATGAAATCAGTGTGATAAAGGCAGGACCTTTATCTGATTCTGTAATTTAGAACATGTGTATCAAAATTCCGATTGAGATCATTTAACAAAAGCATTTCTCTGTGAAGATCAAAGATTTTTAAGCATGATATTGTGCGCAGTGACCTGTACAGGTGACCTCAAACACAAAGATTATTTATAGTGTTATTCTGTACTGGTGTAAACCACAATCAGCTGTTAGTGAGATTGAGAGCCATCGCTGTATATCTATTAATGGAAAAACTGCATGAACAATTTCTTCAAATACTTCATATTTTTCACTATGTTTGGTGTGTTTTTCTACAGTATAGGAATTTACACATAATACCCGATTTATAAGTTAAAAAATGCAATTCTACATTTTTCGATTTTCTCGCAATATCGCTGCTAATCCCTTTAATATTATTGAAATAGAAAATATTTTTGGTGATTTCAACAGATAACTAGATAAGAACGAGAATAAAAGATATGATTTGTTGTTTTGCCTATTTCATTTTGTGTTATATTGGATGGGCAGTCCAATATTTTTATTGTAGGGGATACCCGTGCTCTAGCAGCTTCTCAAAATATTGGACTGCCCATCCAATATGACACGATATTAGTATAGGCAAACAACCCAATCCTATCTTTATCTCTAATTACACTTTAATCAGGATTACTACAAGAGTCCGTCAACATGTACATTTGCTTTTTATCACACAATTTGTACAAATAATCCACAGAATTAAAAAATATTCAAAATCAGAGAACACTTGGTTCAATTATAGGTAAACTGCTTGACCTTAAAGCTATATGTAGTTCTACCTGTTACTACCAGGTAGGCAAATTATTGAAATTATATTGGAAGTTTTAAATTCAACCAAGAAGCAATGTCTTTATAATATCCAATTAGCAAAACTGAAACCATAAAAGGTCTACATTTAACAACTTAACAATGCACTCACAAGGCCCCAGTTTAGCAAAATATCCCTCCAAAGGGCTGCTCTAAATCTTCTGAATATACCAGAAGCAATTTAAACACCATTATAATTAACCTAATTAACAAACTGAAACCTAATTAACAACTTGACAGCACAAATTCTTCAGTTCAGAAACAGTCATCATTAGACTCGGTCCATGCTACCTGTGTTAAATTTGCTACCACCCCGTACCAGGCCTCATTATATCGCACCCACAATGTTCATTCATCAACGGGTAATAATTACGAGGTTTGTTTAACAATACAATATGCCGAATAATGTCGGGCACTATTCAACTCACAAAAACCCGCAAAAATCATATCTACAAATAACTATACACCCATATAATGCCCAATCTCTGTCGAGCGGGCTGTCAATCTACAGAAGAAAAAAAACACAGCCTAGGCTGCGTGCACCGCAGAAGTATCATGCTGCCCTCAATCTGGACTTGGCCGTCTCAAAAATGCAAGCAGGGGTGAATTTAGGACAAGTTATGTCTGGCACATGTGTCACCCAGTTTTTGGATACACAGACAAAACGGATATGGTTTGATAGAAATGTGCCACCGTCAAAATAGAAGGGAGAGTTGGTTACCTTGATCTAGACCGAGCTTGCTTGATGAAGTCCTTCCTTCATTAGAACCAAACCAATCAAACATATACACTACAGTTATGTATGCAAATGCAATGTACACTCACACACTATCCCCTTATGAGTAACCTATTATAATCTCTTGTCATTGGCTTATGGGCAGCCTATAAAAGAAAATACTTCTTATGTAGGCAACTTCTGTTTTGCATTCTAAGATAATAAATGTGTTAGCACAGGGTCCTATAGGAACTTATTGTTAGAGATTACAAAAGACAATGGGGGAGACTGGGCACAGAATCAAAGACCCAATGGTGTTGAAGCAAGTCATAAAAGAATCTTTTCTTTTTCTTCCTTAAGCTTAATTAACATAAGAAAAGATTGCCAGGGACCTCTTTAAGTCTCTAGTGAGCTGGAGTTATGGGAAAAAAGAATGGGTTGGGATAATGAAGCAAAGAGAATTAGAATGAATAGGTATAGTGAACTCAGCTTATTGGGGTGTGCAGTAGTGGCAAAGCCACAGGGGTTGTTAAATAATAAGGCATAAATGGGAGAAGAAAACACAACAGGACGCAAACAAAAAAAGAAAAAAAAATCTGATTTTAGTAGGTCAAGTGTACAATATGTTCGCCTGACACCAATTTGGCACTGACGACTTATATTACATGGGGTTAGGCCTATATTCAATTAAGGCTGTGAACAAGCAATGGTGGCATGATTCCAATAAGAACTTTAACAAAATTCACAGAGAGCCTAACTTATAGTATGCCTTATACTGGTATCTATTTACCGTTAATCATCGGCGTTGTAGTCTTTGATTAGGAAACTTGGGCTGATTATTGGTATGCAAATCAGCCAGTTTTATAAATAGATTTACACTTGAGAGTGAATAGGGCTGCCCAATCCATAAAAGATTTTGCTGGTTGGAGGTGAAACTTTCCCGGTGAGCTTACAAAAAAGGCTGGTTTAACAAATTGAAGGTTTTTTTCCTGGTCAAAGCTCCTGGGGTGGCAAAACCTTCCCCCCCCCCCCACCACACCCCTTACGCTGTGATGCCCCTTGATTACTCCTGTGTGTTTTTACCCTTTAGTTTCAAGTTCAAAACATTTTTAAAATGAATTGGGTATTCTTTCAGGGTTTTCCCCTTAGATCCACCACAGTTACCATGGTTACAGACAGCCCATCCTTCAAATTTGGATTAGTAGGAGAAAATTTGATTTGGTAATTATCCTTAATGCATAATGGTTGAACGATTAAATTTCATTCATTTCAACTTAATTTCAAAACCAATTTTGTCTTTTTTTCAGAAAACAATCTTAAAATACGATTCCTGTTTTTTCTTTAATTACGTTGAAAAAAAAAACAACAACCTCTTAGTGATTTTTGGACAGTTGATCAGGTCCACTGATGCCATAATCTTTCCTTCCCATCCGACAGTTCACCCTGAAATATTCAAGCAACCCCAGCCAGGTCTAAAATGTTACGAATGCCCTGTTTGGAAAGAAAACCCAACAGACTACACACACCAGAGTCTTGCATGCACTAGCGAACATGCCAACGCACAATCACTGCAGACTGCTGAACTTGACCCAAATCCTAAAATACTTTCATGACTAGATTTTCCCTCATTTTCCAATAAAATTTCATCCACTACCCTCCCATTTTTAACCCACTGAACACTACGTGTTTATTTATCAGCAGCTGAGCACAATTTTGATTGGTTTCTTGAAAGCTAACATCATTTAAAGGTGCTTGTTCCGATTTATGTGTATTGTGTTCTCTACTTGATATGAGAGCCTGGCACTTGCACATACACCCCGTCAAGTACCGTGGGAACCAAACTTGCGGTTTTGATGGTAGACGCAATAATGCATGTTGCAAAGCCCTATTCAATACTGTGCTAATATTGATGGTTAACCACTAAAATGGCAGTTTTTTGTTTATATCTTTGGAATGAAAATGGATTTGAGGGCTCAAATTCAGGACGACAATGAGAAAAATACGGCCTTTCATCTGATATCAAAACCGATACTACTTCTGGGTAAATCAGTGGGGTCCCAAAGACGATCGGAACACGCACCTTTAATTAGCCAATCAGCAATACTGAGAGAACAGTGGCATGGTTTACATAGAGATATAGAAGCACTAATTTGATTGGTTACTCAGAGGGCTATCTCATGTTGTGTCCTGTAATGAGCCAATCAGACAGGTTGTATCCTAGCTGGTGGTTCTTGGTGGGGGGATATAATCTATACCAATTAATAAAAAATTATCCAACTATCTTTTAATCACTTTTGAGCCACCGTGCATCGTGATTTTTACCTCAAAAGAAATACCAGTTAGTTGTCCAGCTCAATCATCCCTCCAGAATAGACGATTATTTCCCTGGTTTGTGTTCAGACTCACAGCTGACCTAATGATTTTTGTTAGCCTGGTTGCCTTCATTCATCTACATACTACTGAGCCTAGACATATGATATTCCATGCTTCATTAAGTTTTAGTGCTTTTTTTCCATAGTAAGCAAGCATGGGTGAATTTAATAAAACACAAAGTATTGACTTGCCAATAGAAACACAAATTTAGCAAATTTTAAAACCCGCAAAATATCATAACTATCAAACCATGAAAATTAACTTTGTGAAATAAACCATTTTTTCACAGTGGAGCACCAAGTGGTCATTTTTGCATAATACAGTTTTTGTAATTTCCAGGAAAGGGGATCTTTGCCTCTGTCGTATTTTTTCTTTCAGAATCTGCACCTAGTGACAGTGTTATGTATGGGTTTATTTGGGTGTCCTTGAATTTATCGTTTCACCTCTATTCACACAAAAAAAGAAAATATCCCTAAAATAACAGATTTGTCTAATTCTCAGTTAACATTTATTTTTGAATTGTATTATTTTCACAGATTGTGCATTCACTGTGCACTTAAAGGTGCAACGAGAGATTTCAAATAACAGGTGTCCTGAAAAAATTTGAAAATTCTGATTTTGGCACTGATGTAAAGCTTTATATCCAAAATATCACCATCTGTAAGGATTAAGCTGAGAACTGTTCCTTTGGTACAAAAATTGTGAAATTTCTAATTTTGTATAGGAGCAAATACGAAATTCAGCCTATGTTTTCTATTGAAATATAAGCTTACAAAAATCACCTTTTGTTTTCACTTTTAAGACATTTCTGTACCAAAATACAAGGTAAGAAATCCTTAGAGTGTCTCATCTATATGAAATCACTGCATATGACACCTTACATGGATGTCTCAAAATCTCTCGTTGCACCTTTAAAGGCAAGCTGGGCAAAACATATTTACATACTAATGGTATATGGATTAACTTGTTACACATTATCAAAACAAAATAAATAGTAACAATTACAAGAATAGTTCCAATGCATAGCAATCTAAAATCATTTTTATTAGCACAGTACTCCTACTGCGGAACTGTTCAGAAATATTCACTGCAAAAATAATATTTCAGTCACCTTTATAACAGCAGAACCACACCATTTTCTTGTACCAAAATAAGTTCCCTCTTTCATCCCCTTGCTTTCCCGAATTTCAAACTACTACAGCATCTTGCACCAAGCACCCAGTCCAAGATGTGATTATTCCAAGTGAAATATGATACCATCAAAATAATACAGTTGTAGAAAAAAAAGACTGACAGAAAATACCAACCTGGCACTATTTGGCCAGAAGGTGGCTCCCTCTATTTGATCCATTCTTGATCTTTTGAAACTGAGCTGCATCAGGCATGGGGAATGACTGACTTACCACAATTTCTTGTATATATGCTACATAATCATTACATAATAATTTAAAGAGACACTGGCACATTTGAAAAAATAGTGCGCCCTCACGATTTTTCAAAATTGATATTTTGCATGGTTATAAAGCTTTTATATACATTAGCCCTCATCTGAAATGTTTAAGACCAAATCAGCACCCTTATGGGTAAACAGAACGATTTGTATAATTAATGTCGCCGGCGACATTTATTCAGCAGACGACAGATATGGCGTTTAACACAAGACAACACACGACGGAGCCCGATTCCCATGGTATGAACCATGTTTGACCGGTCTGTAATGTTTGTGGTTTTAATATCAATAAGTAAGAGTCTATGATATTCATCATGTAATAGACATATTTGTTGATTAAAGTTATGGCAAACTTAAAGTTGGCCTACAAATTACCTGGATGTCTTTAGCCTCTTATAAATGTCCCTATGTGTTTTTGGGTATGTTATTTTATTTGTAAAATATATCTCTATTCCTCCAATGGCCTAGACTATCATTTGCGATCAAATTGAAGAAATTTCATATTTTGTGAAAATGTGCCAATGCCGCTTTAAAGGCAAGTCTAGTGTGCTATTTCTCTGCACAAAGAAACAACATTGGTATTTTTACTCATCGGTAAGTTTTGGTTTCCTTGTGTGTTATTTTCCCCATGACATGTGCAACTTTTTTTCCCTTCAAAGCTTGCTTTATTTGCAAGCTTTTACCAACATAAGTTCTCTTTGCTTGCTTTTTGTTGTTCGTATTAAAAAAATGAACTTGATAAAAGGAGAATTTTGTTTAATTGCAGCAATTTAAAGCACAACAAGATGTGTAGATTTTGCACACCATACAACAGGTTAAAATCCCAGCCCAATTGGGCTACAAAATAGCCACACTGGGCAACTGGGACTCAGGTGAGGCAAGGCGTTAATGAAACACATCTTAAGAAAAAGAGAAGAGCGATTGAGAGGAGGAAAAAAAAAAGAAAAGATGAGGCAGGTGCAGTGATAAAGAGATTACACACTTCTTCTGGCTTTCCCTTTTTCTTGTCTTCCGTGCAGGAAGACTTTAGCTCACTGTTGGGTGGTCCTTAAGATGTTTCGCCACTTACTCGGTCCTTCCCACATCCAGCAGTTAATTAGTTGTCCTCGCTTAGCTACAGATTCAGGTCAAGTGGAGCTAGGAATGATACGCAAGGACCTTTTTCTCGTTCTCAATGCTAATTATTGCCGGAGCACTGATTGATTTGATCGGTATTGTGCGCATAGTGTCATGTGGAGTAGCAAAATAGTAAAAGAGGACAGATTAGATGCTGAATCCACGGGGGTACTCAACTAAAATGACCATACAGGGACGTGTTGCAAACATCGGTCTCATTTTCAGCCTTCTGGTATATCAATGACCCCCTTTTTTCATGCCAATTTTGATATAGCAATGGGTGTCTTTTTTCTCAATTATCTCTAATTTTTTTGAAAATTATTCAAATGTTCTCAATCTGAAGTCAACATTTTCCAAATTTGCTTAAAATGTCAAAATTTTGAGGAAAAAATGGCAACTTTGTATTAAATTTGGTCCAAAATTTGCATCTCTGGTATAGCTATGGGTCCCTTTATTGATATAGATATGGGTCCTACTTCCAGGCTCTCGGAGACACGTCCCTACCAAAAAAAAAAAACCCTTGTGTCCCCCCCCCCCCCCCCCCCCCCCGCTGCTGAATTGGAGTACCAGGGACTCAGCTCGGCATACACACACATGCATCCCCACAACCAAGGATATGAACAATAGGATAAATAATTTTCAACAGTCTTGACTACCATGAAAAGCTATACCTCCCTTTGGAACTGCTCCTATGCCAACAGAGCAGAAAGGGATTAGATTAAGGGGAAGGGGTAGAGGTGGTTTAAGGGAAGAAGATCCAACCGACTAATCCTGCTATACCTAGGTATGACCTTGCAGACTTGGCCATGGAATTCAACGTATTGATCACTGCAACTGAATCGAAAAAGCAACCCCCTCTCCTTACTTGAAATGGGATGGAGAAAGTAGGGGAAATCCAAACCCAAAGCACATTAAGTTAACACTCACGATTCCTTTCCAAATGCAACATCAATTAGGGCACAAGCTTTTTTCCAGGCTTGCTTCTCTATTTGGTCTCTCTCTCTTACACAAGACATCATTTGAATACAAAATGAGACTGCAATATAATATGTAAAAACCACTTGACGGTCTAATTACCATCGCTGCGGAGAGCGCATCAAGACTCGCAATCAGTTTACTGGACTAGCAACCCATCCAATGAAAACTGATAGGGCCTGAGCTGATAATGAATTTGCACAAAAAACGGTCAGACAAGGGCTACCTATATCTGTACAAGAGAAGCGAGAGAGAGAATTAAAAGCTAGCACTGTGCAAAGCCAATTAGCCGAGAAACCTGGCAAAAGAACCGTAAGACGCAAGATGCACATGTGGCCTGTATTGAACCCTTCAGACCGTTAGCCGTAATCTTAACACACAAACAACCGACTAATGCTGGTAGTGTTTGGTACGTTAAAAAAATACCAACCTGAATATTTTATCTAAATTGGCCCAGATAACACAAAAAAGTGGTGTAGCGCGTAAATCTTTTAAGCT
The DNA here is from genome assembly GCA_023653785.1 of Ophioderma brevispina. Classification (NCBI taxonomy): domain Eukaryota; kingdom Metazoa; phylum Echinodermata; class Ophiuroidea; order Amphilepidida; family Ophiodermatidae; genus Ophioderma; species Ophioderma brevispina. The sequence continues at coordinate 61,138 of JAMKCH010030806.1, read as the reverse complement.
CCTGGGTGCGACTACATTGCTCGAGTGGAAATCTGCTCCCTTTTTCAGTTAAGCCTCGGATGCGTATCTGGTGTCGCAGGAGATGGCGTAAACCCCCCATTCGGAATGCTAATACTGCTGTGATGTAACAAAAAACGGCAATGTCGTCTGTGTTTGGTAATTTACCGAAGAGGATTTACATACGTATGCTCACACACTTGCACCAAAAAAAAATCGGGCTTATGCCATGATGTGACATTTTATCATGCCGATTGAGCTAGGCTCAAAATGAAAAAAAAAAAATCAACATTAGCAATTTCGTCATTCCTATTAAAAAAACTCTGATCTCAAAATCTCATCCAAGATACTTAAATACTAGCAAAGGTCACTCCTTTAGCATAAAATGCAGCAAAGGTTGTTGAACTATGCTATGGGCATGAGGTTATAAAAGCTTGTAACGTAAATGATGTGAGGAGTTGATTCAAGAAGGACCATTACTTTGAGAAGTCTTTGCTGCATCAAACAATGCAACTTTACCATATCACTTTCTATACTGCTAAAATAATAAAAAAAAAGATTTGTCCTGTCGTCTGGCTATGCTTGTCATTATGCTTTGACATAATTATGGGGTGATATTTGGCATGAAGGTAGGGGAGGGCAGTCTGATATTTGTTATCATGGGTTGAGAATGATCCAAAAGGTCAAGGTCATCGAGAGGTCAAAAATGAGTTCAATTTGCATAGAAATGCCGTATCTGTGCATGCAATTTGTTATGCTTTGACTTATTGGGGCTGATATTTAGCATGAAGGTAGGGAGGACAGTCTGACATTTGTTATCAGGGTTTCAGAGTGACCCAAAAGGTCAAGGTCATCTAGAGGTCAATTTGCATAGAAATGCCCAATGGCCACCAAATTTGATTAAAGGACCACTGACTTGAGCATAGAACAAATCTGAGGTCAAAGGTCACACACATGGGTCAAAGGTCACATACGAAGGATATGCAAAAAAATGAACCCCAAAATGTGTAAGGCTTAGGCACTTGGGTTGTAGAGCTTACCAACATTAAAATGAAGTGCTGTAAAAATGGTATTTTTTTGTGCTTCAGCAATTTTTAACATTTACGCTTGCTTTAAAATTTACATAGACCTGCAGACAATTTTTTTGTGCATTTTAATTTCACTCTAGCTAAGAGGTGTGCATAAAGCATGAAATTTAATGTTGCATGAAAATTTCCACTTTTATGGTACCCCACACACTGATTGGTTTGAGCAGAGCATATCCAGCACTATTGTGTTAATCTTTCATGAGATTTTTCACACCATAACCAAAATGCTTAGATTAGGGGTAGGGTTATAGGGGTAGTGTTACAGGGCTAGGATGAGGATATGCATTACAGTTAAGCATACAAGGGCAACATTATTTTGTGTTGAACTTCATGAAGGATTGACCAGTAGGCCTAATAGTACCAATTGAAAGCATGCTCAAACCATCTGTGATGTGCAAGCACAGTGGCGGGGCCAGACTTCTTTTTTTGGGGGGACAGAGGCAAAGTGAAAAGGGCCATTTTGGGGGGTGGGAGATTTTAGGGATGAAAACTAAAAATTTGTGGACATTTTAAACCAATTATTGCCCCACATCGCTGATTTTTGCCAAAGTTGTGCTTTTTTGCCAAAAGGATATTTTTGCCCCCAAATTATATTTGTTCTTCTGGCACGAGGGGCAAACCCCCCCCGGCCCCCGGCAACCACCACTGCGTGCAAGATGATTTTATTAACCTTTTCTTTCTTTCCATCTCCCACGTATCTGCGAGTCACCACAGGAAAAGTGTTAAACCCACTTGATAACTGCCACGTACCAGAAAAAAATAACGCTAACAAGTAAAAAAAAATCCCAATGATATTAACAGGGGCTCTGTTCTCGATCATCCGTGGCGGAGGAATACGTTTCTCTTGTTCTGCACGCTAAGTTCATTAAGATTTTTCTGATGCAACAGCGATGAAACTACTTACACGGCATTTTGTTGAGAGCTCAATTTAATAAATTAAACAAACGGATGTTTCCAAGTTTGCATGTCCTTACATGCCTACTTTCGATTCTAACCTTGAATTAATGTACAGTATTTCTCAAGAATGAGAAACACAATTGAAGTGTGACCATCGACTGTGGCATCCTTTCTTTTCATCTTTCGAAGGGTTTGTCTCAAAAGTCAGTGGTATTTTTTGCATATTGACTGATAACTGACAAAGCGTAACAGACAAAACCCATTGTAATCACAGACGTTTTAGTACGTACTTACCTGCCTGAAACGGAGGAATGTTATTTTCAATGTTTTCAACTGAAGGTCTTTTTTTCTTGGACACTCTAATAGGAGACTTAATGGAAGTGGCTACATTAAATAAATGCACAGTTACCTCGTACACGAGGGGAGATTATGAAACTTCCAAGCCCTCCTTGGGAGTTCAAAATCGTACAGGAAAATTAACGAGAAATTTCAAAGAAACAAGAGGAAAATGGATGATTTTGATGTGATCATAAGCGCCAGATAGACAACTTATTTTGTTCTGCAGTACACTGACATGACAATCAATTCAAAAGTTCGCTTAACTAGTGAATACTAGTTCTATCATTACTGCATTGGTAACATTAGAAAGCCTTTTATGTCTTGGCCTATCCTGTGGGTAGAAGCCGCAGATAATTTTGACTGCTATAATGGTCAGAATGTGGACTGACCTCATCCTACCCCAACATTGGCATTTTTCTAACTTGTCGCAGAATCTGGGGGAAAACTGGCTGCTTGGTATCATTAGCATTAGTACCATTTCAGCAGACATGTGGACTCATTTAAGTGTGTGTGTGTTTGTGTGTTGTGTGTGTGCCATGTGCCATGTGCGAGTAATGTCATGTGGGCCAGGGTGGGTGGGGTGGGTGTGTTTGTGTTGGTCGGTGGGGGTGGCACATGGGCGAGTTATGTGTGTGTGCCTGGTTGTGTGTGTGTGAGTGTGTCGGTATATATGTGTGGTGCCCTCTCCTGTGTATAAGTGCGTGCATGCGTGCATTAGTGTGCTGATTTTACAATGTTAATTTTTTTGTTATGTACTTAATCTGTTATCTAGTAAAGAATAAAGAACAAAATGGAGGACTCAACACAAAGTGACCAACAAGGGGGGGGGGGGGCTGTGCCATGAATATGGTTCAATCTTCAGCTTTCTGGAAAGTGCCTTTCTTACTTCCAATTCTATTCTGGAAGACAGATAAGGCACAACCTTTTACTCAAAATGGCCATTTGTGTTCAATTTGTCCAAAATCTGCATCTCCAGTCTTAAAGATACCTGAGGATATTTCCCGAAAGAAGCGCCCCCAATTTTTTCGCGAACCTAGGTTTTACATATTGGAATCTTACCAATGTATTAGATCACACTGAGTAAATAAGCCGAATAATCCATCTTTATTTAATTAAGATGAGGATTTAGTAGTTTCTGTCGTTGCACGACAGAGAGGTTCAAAGCATGGTTTTTCTTTCTATGGGAACGATTACGATGCAGGCAAGTTCAAAAAGGTTTGCGGTTTTCTTTTGCACCTGTTTGTCCCAATAAACCTTCCAAACTTCTCGGTGGGTGTCTACAACCCGATCCAGTGCAATTTGAGAGAAATTCATATCCTAAAGAATCTCCTCCTGTACTTTCAACTCTAATGTCCATTTTCATGAATTTGGTATTGATATGTTTACTACTACTACTTTACAGACTTTCAGAGTACATCCGCTACGCAACCAAAACTGAGACCTCTCGGGCCTTGGGGATTTGCAACTCTCTTTGGTGCGCACATCCAAGTAAGCAGCTAACATGTTAGTTCACTCTTATACCGAATATAGATCCTCAGATGCTAATACTTCAATTACCAACTAGATTCTTGTATATAATTGAATGACATGGTTAGAACAATCCAAATGCCTATTTTTGAGAAGAGGAAAGACAAATCTTTTGTGCAATCCTCAATAAGTGAGGAGTTTTATATTTATCAGATATGAAGCATCTCTTTTCTTATTAGCTCTACCCCACCTAACTCCCAAATTTGCCAGTGTCTTACTGGGGTCTTTTTTACTCCCTTCCCCTCCCCAAAATGTACAATATTAGCTTTATCAAGTTCAACTACCAACATGCCCCCCCAGAGAGCCTACCCAGCTAAATGCTGGTGTGGCCGGAAAGGATTACTACCAGGCAATCAAGCTTCTACACTTCATTTATGGACGAAATTTAAGTTTTTTACATCCGCGCCCATCACATCCTCCTCCGATGTATCATCGCTGCAACAGAATATGTCTTTCATCTCACACAGACCAGCCATGCGTAATTGTTTTAAAAAACGTACACACCCGGTGTTTTACCTTCGAATGAGGTAACCGTCCTGAGAAATTGGTTTAGAGCCCCGGTAATAGGAACTGGCGGCAAACTTAAGAATATTGACCGACGCTCAATAACAATATTAATCCTGCGCATGTCAAGACGTTTTCGGGGGGATGTTTTAGACATGCCACAGTGGAACCTTATCCCGCTCTTTGTGGTTTCGACGCTTCCAGTTTATAGTCCCGCGTGTTTTTAATTAACCAGTGTACACAGAGCACCGTGTACAAGTATCATCCGATATGTTATAAAACAATGCTGCCCAAGCCCGGCACATGACTATCACTAACACGGCTGTGCCCCCTGAATAACGCCAATTGTCACTGCTCAATTACTTTAATTTTCAATACAAGTGGAATTTTTCGAAGGGATTTAACTTTCTTATGCATTTGCTTGGTGTTTTGGACATAAAAATGGTACCTAATTTCCAGTAATTTGGGGTAAATAAGCAAAATGGGCTTGTGCTCAATTTAGCGATTGGCTACTGCCCAACTTCACTTATTACTGAGTTGTCAATATCACTTTCAATTTGTTGAAAATGTAAAATTTACATTTACTGCAAAAAAAACAACACTTTGCATTCTGCTGGTGTTATAGTTGTTACTTTTACTGACCACAATGTCCATTTTAGATTGACTAACCCATTGGGGGGTGAGGGGGGAGAACTCAACCGTGGTGGTGAAACTATCCTGACCGTGCGCAACCCGTGTAACGTGTCCTCATGAAAAAAGGCAAAATATACCAAATTGTCCAAACATTGTCCACTTTGTGCACAAATGTCCAAAATTCTTCCCGGACGTTTCCCTTGCCCTTATCTTCTTATTCTTCTCCATTTTTTTTCTCCCTGACACCCGAAGGGTTATAGTTATTTCCTAGCTTGCAAAAGAAAAAGTTACATGTTTTGAGTTTTAGAGTAATACCTTCTTGTACAACCTGGGCACCTTGGCTGGTATTCTGTATAGGAGTCTAACTTAAGAACCTGGGTTTAAACCAGGGTTAGTTCCTACATGATGGACGCTTTTTTTCTTTCAACATACTCTAAAAATGTGCTGTACCGGATGAGAAAATTCCTCATGGATGGGCAGAACGGCCCATTCATGTTGGGAATTTTCTCATCCATTACCTCATCCATTTACTTTCACGGTATTTTGAACAGGAAAAAGTCCACTCTTGTAGGACTACCCTTGGTTTAACCCATGACTAAAGTTTAGACTCCCCTACAGAATACCAGCCCTTTAGTTTAAAAGCATCATTAGGATGGAGGTGGTAACCCCAATACAACATTGTTTTTGAGGTCATTATTTCTTTACGGATACCTTTAAAAAATAGCCATCATACTTCTTCTAGCTAATAGAGTAGCAACCTTTTAAAAAACATCTTTTTTATTTTTCTCTTTTGGTTTTTGTAATTAACAGCCAGCCAACAAGTCTGGTAGACTGCTAATGCTAGGTTTAACCTGTGCAAATAAATTAATTCACGCAACCTCTCACATGATAGGGACCATCTGCTAAATGGCCAACGATAAGTGTTAATTTTCTTTTACCGGCTTTTTTACTTATTAACTCATCTATTACCTTAAAGGAAATGTCATTACAAAACACTGGCATTTTAATTTATACATGGCCTAAAGCAAATGTTATACATCAATCATGTTTCAAAATAAATGTTAGTTTAGGTTCATGGATACAGTAAGACTTTCAGGGGCACAAAGTTTAATTCTTTTCGTCTGTTGTTTTAGGGGTGTCTTAAAATTGACGTGGTTGGATGTAGTCGTGTCTTTTCATCTAATTTGCATCATTCTCCCAAAAAGTACCTTGAAGAAAGTAGCTACATAACAATTAACATGTTCTCGCCTCATAGAAGTCAACCATTGTAAATGTCAGCGGCATAATTACATGATTTTGTCAGAATTAATTTTATGAAATTTTTTCCTTTCCTTAAGTGACAGCGAGAGTCCCCACAGCGATTAAATATTTACGTCCGTAAAGGTTATGAATACAATTGAGAGTTCAGATCAAAATGCGTATATTCCTTTTTCCCAATTTAGATATCGGTCCAAGTTCCTCGTATGAGAGCACGACGGTCGTAAGTGCATAGCTGCCATGCTGCGAGAATCTGGTGGTGCTGCCAGTATTATGATAACTCTTAATTTATCTTTTCCTTGGGTCAGTGACTCTTGAAAGGATTCTTCAGAGGCATGTCGCCCAGAATACCATTTCAAGAACTACACTGACGAAAGACTTCGGTCCATAATTATGTCTGATGGGAATTTCTGACAAATCGCTAATTGCACTTATACCTTCTTTCTTGCAACTCCACAATTACCTTTATCTCATATATTTTATATTATGTTTGCACTTGGGAAGTTCATCACCACAAAAAAAACTGATGTCAAAGATGTCCTGACCTTGGTTAACTTATAGCTAAACATATCTATACTATTCCCTTTCCTTCCCCTGTACCCAAATTAATGGCCAAGTCATCAAAGGGTACATCATTTTCCATGTTTTACCTCTGTTTTTTCTGGCAGCTCCTGGTACAAACTCTTTACTTTTCATTCTCTAAGGTGGGATATTTCGAAAGTATTCCTTCATGATTTTTGAAGTTTTTGAAACAGTTTTTGTGGTTTGTTTTAACTTCCAGATTCAACGTTACTAATAAACCTATGGGTCCAAAATTTTTTTCGGCAGGCCCCTACATTCCCATTCTTGGAGGTAAACTGTGAAAATAGTCAACTGTGAACATAACATGTTGTGAACATTTCCCATGTCTACCTACCCGTTAACAGGAACCCAGATGGAGAGAGGTAGCACGCACAGCGTCATATGCTAAAATAAAGTATGTCTTAGGTCGCATCAACCTTGAATATGTGAATCGACCTTGTAATACGTACTCATTACATAAAGGTGGCTGAGAAGGTTGTGATTTAATTATACCAGGGACTATTTTTTTAAGTAGCCCCCTGATTAACAAAATTTGGCTTGGAACCAGGGTCCTCTGTTAAAACAATACAAGTGATACAGGCTTTTCAGTTCATTATCAGAGCTCTGGTTCATAATGGAGTTTGAGTGAACAGGTCTGGCTAGGGTTTTTAAGAATTATAGGTATTTTTAGCTTCCACAGGTGCTAAATAAACTCATAGGCTGGTATTCTGAAAGGGAGACTAACTTTAGTCCTAGGTTTAAACCAGGGTTAGTCCTACAAGACTGGACCTTTTTTCCTTTCAACATACTATGAAAGGTTAAAATAACGGGTGAGAAAATTCCTCATGGATAGGCTGTTCCAGCCCATCCATGAGGAATTTTCTCACCCGTTACGGCACACCTTCAGAGTATGTTGGAAGAAATAAAGTCCAATCTGTAGGGACTAACCTTGGTTTAAACCTAGGACTAAAGTTAGTCTCCCTTTCAGAATACCAGCCATATAGTCTCCAACTCCTACTTATTTCCAATCCTGGTCCAAAGTGAAATTTAGATAGATTGATGTCACATAATCATATGCCCAGGGGAAAGAAAATTCCTGCTCATTTGTGGAAGACCTGTATAGGCCTATACCATCCCTAGACACTTAAAAGACTTTCCATCTTGTCAAAAAACTATGATGAAATCATGGTAATAAGTTAACTTGTCAAAACTACGGTGAAATCATGGTAAACAATTAATAGATGAGTAGTATTGTATCACTTTTTATAAAGCTCCCTTGAAGATGAAGGATGATACAACTTCAATATTTTCAATCCAAATGATCTTTATCTCTCTCACTATGGTGTTCTACAATTAAGTCATGTGCTTTGATCTGTTATTAGAAAGCAGAGAAAGAGGGATAGAAATATTTGCAGATCGGTTGGGGGGTACTGGACAAATTGATTGATGCCCTCTAATTGAACAACCCATTGCATGTAGGTCGCAAGGAAGGTTAATGGCGACGCTTCCAAGAATAACCGTCCTCCAGCCTTTACATGCAAGTTATGTCCTGTTCAGAGATGTTTCTTTAATATCTACTCTAGAGAAAAGAAAGTAATAATAATAATAATAATTTGTATTTGGAAACGCGCGACATATCCACGTAAAACGTGATCAAGGCGCTGAGCGGCTGCCATGAAAGGCGCTCAGAATAGAGAAAACCATAATACAGAACAGATTTATGCCAAGAAGCTTAGATTTTAGAAGCAGGAGGAAACCGGAGTACCCGGAGGAAAACCTGCCGGGAACGAGTATGGATCGAGAAACCAAATTCACATAAAGCCACCGAGAACGAGCCCCTGCCGGGAATCGAACCCGAGACCTCATTGGTGAAAGGCGAGGGAAGATACGCTACGCAAATAAGAAAGCATGTCTCATCTGTAAATACTGGCAAGTCCCTAAAATCTAATTAAGCATATGGAAAGTTGGTCGTTATTTACGATTTGATTGCCATATCAGATGCTGTGGCATTAAAATTCATTTTGTTGTCATAATTAGCTTCAATGCTATGATGAGCTGGTTATATGCTATTTAGCTTATTAAAGGCAGATGACCCGATAAATTTTCATCGTGATCGAATGGCCTTCACCCAAAAAAAAAAAAAAAATCTGCAAAGTTTTGCACCGATATTGTCAACCCATTTTGATGTAAGAGATTAAAACATGATTTTGTAATCCCCATAGAGTACTGTGTACATTAAAAAAATTGGCAACAAAAATGTGGACATTTTCGCTCATAAGATCCAAACCAAATAAAACAGCCTTTAGCCCGAAGATTTCACAGGGTTTCAAAAGTTTGGGAACTATTTGGAGGGAAATTTTTGTCATGTAAATAAAGAAATACATATGAATTAAAGGAACATTCTGCAAATGGAGGGAAAAATTTTGATTGTGTTCCTGCAAAATTTGGCACTTTTCCAGCCCTGGATTTGGCTCCCTCGTTATCACCATGTTTTTTTTTTTAATTAGAAGTAAAAAATCAGTCTGATATTATACTCTTGGGGGCAACCAAATTGTCTACTGTTGAATATGTAACATGCTTTCATAAATATCAAAATGGAGCATTTCAACTTATGACCAGCAGAGGCATACCAACCGGAAGGGAGGGGGCAGATGAGGAAAGTTACCACCCCTCTCGGGAATTTGTTATTAAGTACCCGATGCTAAATGATTTTTATACCAGTGGATAGCTATGGTCTTCCTCTTCCATAAACAAAAAATAAGTCCAACTACTAGTATGGTGTCACAATGATGTCGTAAAGTCTGCAGAAGTTAGCAAAATTGGCATTTCCATGGAAAATAGACGAAAATCCAAAAAAGTAGGAATATCATATTTCCATGCGATTTTCAGCTCGAATTATGACTTTTTGTTGAGCCATACTGTAAAGAATATTTTTTTTTAAAATGTACCGTAATTTTTCTTGGGTGGCAACTACCCGCTTCCCAACCTTTCGGCTTTGGCAGCACACCCTAACCCTGGTGAAGGTGCTACCTTCACATTTTTCTGCTACAATGACCGGAAAGGATAAAATGAATACCTGGATTTTTTTTTTTTTTTTATGAAAGCTTTGGCATTTTAGCACATGGAGGAAGTTTTCACTGATGGGGGGGGGGAAGACAGTTAACAGTGGGAAAGTAGTGATAACGTCTATCATTTGACACAACCCTCCTTTTAAACAGCAAAATTGTTAACAATCCTGGAAAACAGGGAGGCAAAACATACAACTATTATAATGTGTCCCCAAGAATTATACAAAATATAACCAATATTAAATCATCATGTTTAATTTACCAATGCATACCTTTTGCTGACATCAAGGGATGTCCAAAGTCCCAGTTGTGGCCTAGGTTTGACACCAAAGTTCCAGGCTGTACCACATACCCCAAAGCAAATCTTTCTCAAGAAATATTAAATGTCTACCAATTTGTAAGTTTGAGCTGCAACATGTACAAATATCTTGAACTCCCAGTATGGTAATTCTAACTTGCTGAGTTTTGGTCCTATAGTTATGTGTTGGCATAAGCCTTGGCTGGGGATGGTGCATACTATCAAGTTACAAGGTGGGGAGTTCAGCCACTGCTGGCTTACATGGTGAGTTACAAATAACTAATGTACTGTGAAAGTCTAATTAAATGCAGGTTTTAGGGGCTGATCTCAAACTCTACAGCAACCACAGGTGACAACGTCAAACTTGCAAATCCACACAGCAGACTTTACACCTTGTGTAAGAGACTACATATAAACACAAATGTCACTTGGAAATCTATCGCATTGTTTACCATTCAAACTGGGCAGAAACGTATACAGCCTAATGTAAGACACATGCATACACAAAATATACCCGAAAACAGCCTCATCGTATGACCCACATGTCCATATACTGTTTAAAACCCTTTGGAGCTATTTGGGCAGCAGTAGCAGCACCTGGATTAGTAGGAAATGGCATTTCCATATCTTAACTTGCTGATCAAAATGATACATGTGTTTAGTCAGCAATGAACACACGTTTGTTAAGAGTACACCCAAATAAGTACAGAGTACACCCAAATAAGTACAGAGTACACACTAAATATGTACACAATACATCCAAATATGTACATAGACACCTAAATATGTATACAGTACATCCAGATATGCACGTATTACACAAAGTATATGTACAGTGGTTTATAGTATATCATTGTATGTACATTGTATGTACATTGTACACTAAACCAAAAGTAAGATCAACCTACATCATTCTGATGAGTGTTGACCATGACACTCAAAACTCAAAAAGTGGATCCTTGCTCAAATTTCTTGGTCTGAAATTCAGTTGTTTTTTACAGTATTGTGCAAATAATCAAAACAAATAGCATTTTTGTGGTATCCAACTACCACAATTCTGGAATAAATTGATCAACTCCAGTAATAACCCAGTGTATTTATAGACTCAACATAATCTCTACAGATAGCAACTCCCAACCCAACTCCTTGTACACCCACTCCCCATCAAATAACCCCCAGTTTTCCCCCACCCCAAGCACACAACATCTTCAGGGCAACTCATATCAGCACTTCAAGACAAAAGCCGCTGATGGGAGCCACATTTCAATTACAATGTTTCGGCCTAATCCGCTGGGGTGAGAGGTCATTGCCACAATTTAGACTCTGCCGCAGTCTGCCCCGCTGCTGTTGCACCCCCAGCACCCTCATTAGCATTTGTTTTAATTGTTTGTGTACTCGAGCCACGGATTTGGGAGAGTCTGATGCAGAACGGAACACCTGTTATGGGTATTTAGGAGAACAACATATGATGGGGAAGACAGGACAGGATAAATTTACTAATAAGGAAATAGATGCCAGTCTGGTGCCTACGAGTACCAGTTTTAGTAAATTTGGACTTTTTAACTCTCTCTCAACTTTGCACTGTTGTAATTTTTAGCAGCCTGACATTTGATTATTCACACGTTTTCGGGTCAGATAAGTGGATATTATCCACAAGTGATATAGGGAGATGCTATAGATGTTCCTTCACACACATATCAATTAACTAGGGATGATTTTTAATTTCATTTGATGTTTCTTTAGCATAATAAGACGGGGAAGGCAGAGCTCCTTCAGAGCAGAGCACTGATTTCAAATTCTGAGGAGCTACTTTATTGTACAATAACAAGTTAGCATTAAAAATCAGTGGCATTTGTAAAACATTTGCCACTGAGGAATTAGGAAGCGTTACGATTAGGCAAAGAGTTAGAGTCTGGGCCCGGAAATGGTTGAATTTAGGTTGGGGTTTTGGAAAGGGGTGTAAAGTCACAAATTTATGCTTGTGCAGTATGAACACATACACACACACACACACACACACACTCAAAAAGCAGTCGACAAATCTTCAGTAAGAGTTATTAATGCTATATTGCTAAATAAGTCCAATTTGGTCTCACTGGTGAACCAGAACACAACAGTCGCTCCTTCCCTCAGGCCAAAATCCATCTCGAAATACAATGATAAAATTTTGGCTTATCTGTAGTACAGCCAGTAGGGTGGGGGAATGGGGGTTGAGTCCCCCACTGGGCCAGATACTTCTTTCTGGATATTTTCTCAATCCATTTCCAAACGAAATCAGGACAAAAATTGCCAGGCATTAAAGAGAGATGACATTTCATATTTATCATTCTGAATATAAGAGAATACTCTGCAATATAATTATTTTATCCTTTTTAGGCATTTTAATTTTCCCCACTTTGTCCAAGATGAGAATTTGCAATTAAGATTAGATCACTTTAAGAATATGAATAAGAATTCGACATAGAATTAGGTTTGGGCTATAGTTAAGAATCAGACAAATGATGTGATAACAGGGAAAGATTGTTACTAGTACTGTATGGCAATAAAGCAAGGAGACAAGATAAAACTCCCCTAACATACATGCATTTGTAAACTACATGTATACAATATATCACTATCCCAGATCCTATGGCCTACCATTACAATCGCCCAGACTTACCCCAGAGGGTGTATTGAGTCAATCCCACAATGCACCAGTTTTGGGAAATTTCACCTCATGTGATTCCACAAAAATCCTAGTCTTAACACATAAAAAACCTTGACTTTTACACTCATTTTAGGCCACAAGGTGCTAGTACTTAGGGAATTTTTTGCATGATCATGAAAAGTGTTGTGGTCTTTAAACATCTTGAACATTTTTTATTCCTAAGTACGGACATGTTTTTAGTATAGAACTGTCAAGGCACATTGCAATGCATTGTGGGATTGATTTAAAACACCCTCTGCCCTCACCCCCAATCCAAACCCTAACCCATACTCTACCCTAGCCTAATAACTTCAACCAAAACCATAATTCAAATACTAATCCAGCCCTTACAATATCCCCAGGCATATAAAACACATTTTACCAATGCCATAGCCCAACTCTTTCTTCTATTCCGATCATGTCACGTGGGCCACTTCTATATATCTTACATCTAATCGCATCTTTTATTTCTTACAATTTATTTATTAATTACAATTTAGAGGCTGGAGTCCTCAGAGGTATACCAAAAAGGTGATTAACCACTCTACTAGGGGTACGCCTATATCCTTGAAACTGACCAGGGTGGCTTGGGACATTCAGGGGTTACCACTCTCGAGCTCTCCTCCTCTTTAAACTGACTGTGATATGCGTGTATAGGTTTGACTCTCTGTACATGGGACCGATGGCTTAATGTCCCCTCCAAACAATGGGATATTCTCATGGTTCATTTGCACAAGTCCAAATGAACCAAGGGGAGAGTGGAACTCCAGTTTTAATCATTTGTGATTTGAATAAGAAGAAGAAGTATTATGAGATGAGAACTTACCGACTCAGCAACATGTCCTGAAGTTGTGTCGCTTGCATCCAAAAAAATCACTCCTGATTATTCCTTTTATTTGGAAGATCACAAATTTACTTCAGTGACACCTGCAAAACAAAAAGAAACACACTGTGGTCTTTAAAAATTCTGATTACTCAAATTCACCAGTAAACCTAACAAACGTTATAATGCATTATGGGAATGGTTTAAACAACCCTCTGTGATATGTGTAAAGTATAGGCACATTGCAATGCATTATGGGACAAATTAAAACAATCTTGTGATAATGTGTAAAGTACATCACAATGCATTATGGGACTAGTTTATTAAATTTTCTGATGTGTATAACAGGCTCATATCAATGTATGGGACTTGTTTAAACAACAGTGCATGTGTAATATAGGTACATTGCAATGCATTATGGGACTGGTATATATAATTCTGATATATTTAATGTATAGGTACACTGCAGTACATTAAGGGACTGGTTTAAACACTTCTCTGTGATATGTGTAAAGTATAGGCACATCACAATGCATTATGGCACTGGTTTGAACAATGTGATGTACAATATAGGTACATGTACATGCATTTGGGACTGGTTTTACACCACCCTCTGTGTTTTACAGAACCACTGCCCCTAGACTTTGGGTAAAGAATCAAGTACAAACACTCACTTGGGATTTTGGGATATGAAAATATAACCAAATAGATTAAAATCATGTCTGGTCCACTCTGCATGACCAAACTGCCCCCTCGTAGAACAGTTTTATCGCAATCGAGAACAATACGCTCATTAGTATGCTGTATCACCCCTCCGTCCCGCGACACTTTATATGTGATGAAAAGTAAGCATATTCAATACAAGGCATACATGCAACCAAACCAAATAAATTAAAATTGATGGGGGATCGCATATATTATGATTCATCAGTACTGGACTCAGGCCACTTGACTAACTCATAGTAGTACACTAGTCGATACCCATTAATCAAAACTTAGTGTTATGGACATTTCAGAATTCCCTTTCATCTCGTCTGCATGATTTTGATGGATGAAACACAATCCACGACCGTGCGTAGCGAGCACAGATACATGTAGTATCTCCCCGGGCGTCTTATTCGTTGGTTAAACCAGGCAAGATCCGGTCTCCCCCTAGCCTTCTCAAGCATGCCTTTCTTGAGTGTTATTAAAACTGAAACTATCATAACCGGGCGAATATCATCAGTCTTTCAGAAAACATTGTGGTGTGTTGGAGGGATTCGAGTTCTGACTTTTGACTTTAGTCTGATTTGAGTTGCATAAGTTTAAAGGCAATGACTGACTGTAAAACTTAACTTACTTTACTTGGCCAGTCTGACTTTTGCTGGGGAGAGGGGTTAATATTTGGTGGAGTTTTGACTCTCACCATTTTTGAATTTAAAAAAAAAAAATTATTAAGTAGAGATGTCTGAATTCATATTTTTTTTAAAAATAATTGACTTTGATGACTTCCAGAAATGTGCCAAATTTGTTTTTGAAGAATAAATATCAAGCTCCCTGATTTGGTTATCAATCACTCACACAATTTCTCAAATTGCACAAATTTTGGGTGCACATCTATCTACATCTATACCTTAACTAGATAAAGTATTGCATATCTTCAAAACCCACTAAAGAGAGTCCTTACATCCCCCTTCATGTCCATTGAGGTTCATTCGTGTTGCGGTGAGTTGTGTCACCCAAATACTGCATCGGGGTACTGCATTAAATTTATTTAGAGGATGCGCATTGCAGTGCGTCAAATTCCAACTGGCACTGCATTTTACAGAGGAGGGCTAGAAAAGTATGACATAAATTATGTCTTAATTTCAATTCAGCCACAATTTCAAGCCGTGGTAAAAATGATCAGCACTTTACAGATTTGAAAGAATAAACCTATTAATATTTCCTGCTAAGTGGATGAAGAATGTAGTCACAGCAATATAGTAATTGTTTATAGGAGTAACCCCACAGAACTGATCTCAGTACAGCCAAGAACTCCACCAAGTGTCGGACGTCGTGTCGGAACGCCCCGCCACCCAGGGAACTCGAACCACTTGGCCTCGACCCAAAACTCATCACCCGAATTGTATGCAAAACACTGGGACTTCTTGAGGGGTTTGGAGGAGTGTGCGGTTTCCAGCTCTTGGGCAAGCGAATGAATTTGAGACCATTCCTCGATGAAATTTTATCTTTCTCTGATCCATATTTCGCCCGGAAAATGCTAATTAATCTTTCTCCACCCCACCCACACACGCCGTATGTCAGCTATGATTTTGTTTTCTTTCTGCTAATCACCGTTGCTTGGATTTGCCACACATCACAGCACAAAAATGTGTGTCAGTCTGCCGTTAATTTGGAGTTCGGATCCTGTTACAATTTCTTCAATCAGTACACACAAACAGTTTCTTACTTGGTGCTCTCTGTGAGAAAATTTGAGATTTATTTTGAATTTTATGTCAACAAGATATTCATAACTAATTATAGCAAGTGTGGTTTGATCTATTTCTTTATTTTACATAATTTATGAGGATTTTTCCCTTGTCGATAAAGCAGAACTTCTTACTTGCAGCAGACCATCTTTATGTCAAAGATATTGTGTCCAGACTGTACTGCTGGACTTAATGGTAAAACACCATAGAATTAAGATATGGTCCAGGTAATAATTAAGAACAATTGTTATGACTTCTCTAAAATACAGTTATTATGACTGCACTATTGCTGGTGTTACTGATCCCAGGGGTTTGATTGAGTTTTGTTGAAAATCGGCGTAAAATTGACCTAAAATGCCTAAAATCAGGCTTAAACTAAAATAAAGTTGTGGAAATTTTGAAAATAAAAAATCCTGAATCAGAAAAAATCCTGAAGAATCACACCCCTGTGATTCTTAAATTTGTTCTGAGTTAAGGGAAGTGCCTCAGAGAGTGTTAAAGTAAGACCCAAATCTATTTTTTTTTAGAAAAAAATGGTACCCATAGTTGTACCTCAGGTGCAGATTTTGGGCCAACTTTCAGCATTGCAATGTTTTTCATTTTTTCAGAAAATTCTTCAGATTTAGGGAATTTTGGCTTCAGATTAAAAAAATGTGCCTTATCCCACAAGTTTTAAAGAAAATGTTGAAAGTAACTCATCTCCATATCGAAATTGGCACAAAAAGGGGTCATTTTACCCCCAGAATGCTGCAAATGAGATCCGTAGTAGCAACACATCCCTTGCTGAACTAACACTCTGACTTGAACTTCTTCATGTCCATGTCAATTACGTGAGTTTTTGAAATGCAATCATCTGTCGCAAAGTCAAGTGGCAAAATTATCCCGGAAGACTAAAAGCCCATATTTGTTATAAAAATACACTTTAGATCTGATTTTTAAAAGGACTTCCTAACAAAAATCAACAAGTTGATTGCTAATTGCCGCCCACCATCTCTCTGCTAATTGACTCATCGTCTTTTGTCCAACATCCAGTTTCCCGGTCAGACAACCTTAGTGACATGCTAAAACAAAACACACACAGGCAACGCACGCTGGCAATAAAGCCGTCAACAAACTCGCCTTAGCACCATGGCCGGCAAACCGCCACTAATTGCACTCGCAGCACTCGGACCGTGTCAAATTTCCTGGCCGCTACTCTCCATCCCTCCTCCAACGCTCACCCGAGCCACTTGGCCCGTCTTCGGCTTTCGCCTTCAAGAAGCTCTACGCACTCCTCCCCTCCTTGGTCAGTCCCCACTCATCCGCCCATCACGCACTCTCTTCACGTTTTACGCAAAATGTTAACTAAACAATAGTCTAGTTGATAATGTAATCAATGCGTTAGTAGCCACAAGTTGTTTGTATATAATTTCTTTCGGAACGAAGCTATTTTTTTCTCCATTTCTCTCTCTCTCTCGCCGTCCATCTCCAAGTATCTACAATTATTTGCATTATGTTTCTACCTGTTCGGCTTCTATGACATTGCCATTAGCATACATGTTTTCTTTCCATGCTTGACACTTAGCAACCCTTACAGCAGTTAAGGGTTAACCATTAAGGATAGCAGCAAGTATAGGCCGTGATTTCTCTATTTCTCTCTAGGACCACTGCACGACTGCCGCAAGTTAGAGCAGCGAGGGTTAACAGATAAGGGTTGGTGCAACAGTATACCTTGATTCACCTTAAATCCTTGGTGCTCTGACTACCGACTTTGTATTGATAGCTAAATTGAGTAACGCCATTTACCCGCATTCTCCGCGTCTTATTCTATCTATCTACCTTTTTCTCTCTGCCACTACATTGGGTGTCTTTTTTTCTCTATCTTTTTTATTGGGAGGGCTAAAAAGCAAGGGATGGATGCAGTTAAAATGGCTTAACACGAATGGGCATAATTATATTTTACCCTTTGCACCTACTCTATATTGTACTTTATTCCCCATTAAAGCACATGCACTGCAAAATGAGTGTTACTTCAACACCATGGGTGTTAATTTAACACCCTCCTGGAACAAACCAGGGGACCCAACCACTGGTTTTAGATTCACATACCATGTTTGTGTTAAATTACCATGTTAGTGTTATATTAACACAAATTTTGGTGTTACGTTCCAAAAGGTAAAATTGGAATATTACAATACTGGTGTTAATTTAACACTCTCCTGGAATCAATACGGGACCACACCCTCTGGTGTCAATTAACACCAAACGTTGGTGTTAACATTTATATTTGTAATGTCAGAAATTTTAGTAGAAAATGTTTGATTTTGTTATTGTTTGCCTATACATCTAAACATTCATAAGCAGATCAACAAAATGCATAATTAAAATATGTGCAGCAACACCGAGCGGTGTTAAATCACTAAAATTTCAATACCAGAAACTAACACCGACAAACTTGACACTGACTTGGTGTTAACTTTTAACACCCCAGTTTTTGCAGTGTAATACAAAGGCGTGAAGAGTATAATGTAATTATGCCCATAATGCACAGTAAATATGGGTCAGGATTTTAACTCTCGGTTCTGGATGAGTCTTTCATTTAGTTTTTTTGGAGTGGTCAAATCTGCTCTAGAGACAAATAGTTGATACAACCCTATACCTCATTCACCTCAAATCAAAGCATAGTGCTGACTGCTGACTTTGTATTGATAGCAATATTGAGTAATGACCACTGGGAAGAGCCCTCGAGCAATAGGGGAAATATTGAGTATGGATAGGTAAGCCTTCAGATAGCTTATGTGGGGCTTTTGACTCAAAACTTAACCTCAATATCTTACTGTTCCTGGAATACAAATTAGTGGCAACTAGGAAGAGTTGCACAGTAAGTGATGAATAGCAACCTTTTAAGAGGTCACAGCATAATGGTCCTTCCTGTCATGCCTTTCAGTTTAAAAAACAAATTATCCTGAAAATGGAAGTAAATTTCTGGATTAGCTGGACACGATCTTGTAGAAAATGTTTCAAGGACCCTCTCATCCCCCAACAAAATGATTTTATTTTTTATCATTCATATTGCGCACATTTAGCATAGGGAATAACATACTCATATCCAGTCAAAACTATACTCCTACATAGCCTACACAGGCTAAGGGCACTTGGTGGTTAGTTTTCCCAGTCTGTGACACAGACTAGCATGTACCAAAAGGAAAAGTGCAAGCTGGTACAGCATGAGAAAGTCAACAAAAATCACAACTTTATCAACTTAAATTTCTATTCATTGTATTAAGGCCAAGTCAAGTTTGATCACTTTTTACTTTCTTAGAACAAAGAAATCTCTAGGTTACTTTGCCGCTATGGAATGACTTCTGCAAATTGATAAATTACTACTTTACACTAACGGTACACAAGCCAATTACTGTCGATGAAATTAAATGAAAACATAGAATACCTCGGGTCTTACCGAAGCGCAGGAGAGAGAGAAACAGTTGAATAAATATGATAGTAGTGTATAATAATGAGTTTAAGAATGTTACCTAAAATGAAGTCATTACAAATTGGTAATGCACACTCTATCACAAGAGTAAACCTGATATATTTTTTAATGATCCATAATACATCTTTTTCACCCCTCTTTGCAATGACTTCGCCACGGTACATTGCCCATTATTTGAGGCAAACTTAATCAGACATCAAAGGACCACGGCCGCAAAAAAGAAAATGAAAGAAATGAATTCGCTGGATACGGGGGCCGGGGACTCTGCCAAACAAAATTCGGAAGACTGAAGTTCAATAACTCATCAACTAGGACAATGGATGTTTGCGTTATCGATTTGCTCCGCTGCCTTCTACAAATTAAACTCGCCGAGTGCCAGGTTTTAAAAAAGAATTGGCGGTAAGATTATAAGATACACTGCCCTTCTCTAAAATTTAATTTGCCTTGTGCCAGATTTAAAAAAAAAGAATTTGTGGAATGATAATAGAATACCTTGCACATCACGGTTGGCTTTCCTAATTGAATTTGCCTGGTGCAAGAATTATATTAAGAACCTACGAGAAGATCACAGGAGATGTTTCTCTTTTCTATAAAATAGACTTCTTTCGTACTGTATTTCTGATTGGCTAAACTTCCATACAGCATTTCCAATTGGCTAATCTTCCATACAGCATTTCCAATTGGCTAATCTTCCATATAGCATTTCTGATTGGCTAATCTTCCATATAGCATTTCTGATTGGCTAAACTTCCATACAGCATTTCTGATTGGCTAAACTTCCATACAGCATTTCTGATTGGCTAAACTTCCATACAGCATTTCCAATTGGCTAATCTTCCATATAGCATTTCTGATTGGCTAAACTTCCATACAGCATTTCTGATGGCTAATCTTCCATACAGCATTTCCAATTGGCTAATCTTTCGTACTGTATTTCTGATTGGCTAAACTTCCATACAGCATTTCCAATTGGCTAATCTTTCGTACTGTATTTCTGATTGGCTAATCTTTCATACAGCATTTCTGATTGGCTAAACTTCCATACAGCATTTCTGATTGGCTAAACTTCCATACAGCATTTCCAATTGGCTAATCTTTCATACAGCATTTCTGATTGGCTAAACTTCCATACAGCATTTCTGATTGGCTAATCTTTCGTACTGTATTTCTGATTGGCTAAACTTCCATACAGCATTTCTGATTGACTAATCTTCCATATAGCATTTCTGATTGGCTAATCTTCCATATAGCATTTCTGATTGGCTAAACTTCCATACAGCATTTCCAATTGGCTAATCTTCCATATAGCATTTCTGATTGGCTAATCTTTCATACAGCATTTCTGATTGACTAATCTTCCATATAGCATTTCTGATGGCTAATCTTCCATACAGCATTTCTGATTGGCTAAACTTCCATACAGCATTTCTGATTGGCTAATCTTTCGTACTGTATTTCTGATTGGCTAAACTTCCATACAGCATTTCCAATTGGCTAATCTTCCATACAGCATTTCTGATTGACTAATCTTCCATATAGCATTTCTGATTGGCTAATCTTTCATACAGCATTTCTGATTGGCTAATCTTCCATATAGCATTTCTGATTGGCTAATCTTCATACAGCATTTCTGATTGGCTAAACTTCCATACAGCATTTCCAATTGGCTAATCTTCCATACAGCATTTCTGATTGGCTAATCTTCCATACAGCATTTCTGATGGCTAATCTTCCATATAGCATTTCTGATTGGCTAAACTTCCATACAGCATTTCCAATTGGCTAATCTTCCATACAGCATTTCTGATTGCTAATCTTCCATATAGCATTTCTGATTGGCTATCTTCCATATAGCATTTCTGATTGGCTAAACTTCCATACAGCATTTCCAATTGGCTAATCTTCCATACAGCATTTCTGATTGACTAATCTTCCATATAGCATTTCTGATTGGCTAATCTTCCATATAGCATTTCTGATGAACAGCTTTTCCGATTCACTAATCTTCTTACATGCTGTATGGAAGATTAGCCAATCCTTTGTACATCATTTCCGATTGGCTAATCTCTAATGCAGCATTTCTGATTGGCTATCTTCCATATAGCATTTCTGATTGGCTAATCTTCAATACAGCATTTCTGATTGGCTAACTTCCATACAGCATTTCCAATTGGCTAATCTTCCATACAGCATTTCTGATTGGCTAATCTTTCATACAGCATTTCTTATTGGCTAATCTTTCATACAGCATTTCTGATTGGCTAATCTTCATATAGCATTTCTGATTGGCTAAACTTCCATACAGCATTTCCAATTGGCTAATCTTCCATACAGCATTTCTGATTGACTAATCTTCCATATAGCATTTCTGATTGGCTAATCTTCCATATAGCATTTCTGATTGGCTAAACTCCATACAGCATTTCCAATTGGCTAATCTTCCATACAGCATTTCTGATTGACTAATCTTCCATATAGCATTTCTGATTGGCTAATCTTTCATACAGCATTTCTGATTGGCTAATCTTTCATACAGCATTTGATTGGCTAATCTTCATACAGCATTCTGATTGGCTAATCTTCCATACAGCATTCTGATTGGCTAATCTTTCGTACTGTATTTCTGATTGGCTAATCTTTCATACAGCATTCTGATTGACTAATCTTCCATATAGCATTTCTGATTGGCTAATCTTCAATACAGCATTTCTGATTGGCTAATCTTCCATACAGCATTTCTGATTGGCTAATCTTCCATACAGCATTCTGATTGGCTATCTTTCGTACTGTATTTCTGATTGGCTAATCTTTCATGCAGCATTTCTGATTGGCTAATCTTCCATACAGCATTCTGATTGGCTAATCTTCCATACAGCATTCTGATTGGCTAATCTTCCATACAGCATTTCCGATTGGCCAATCTTTCATACAGCATTTCTGATTGGCTAATCTTCCATACAGCATTTCTGATTGGCTAATCTTCATACAGCATTTCTTATTGGCTAATCTTTCAAGCAACATTTCTGATTGGCTATCTTTCAAGCACATTTCTGATTGCATCATATATTTGTTTCAATAGCTGCTTGTAATGCAGCTTCCAAATACTAAAGCTCTAGTCCTCTTCAACCCTACTACCATTCTAATCATGTTGCCGATTGGCTAAAAAATCACCAAAGTGTCTATGTGACCAATAGACAGGTTGTACTCATGCGGTTAAACTGGAGATCAATAGGATGGTTTGAAATATAATTTAAATCATTTTATAAGTGCAGATATGCAGACCAAAAATAAACACTGTATAATAACACAGAATGAATAACTGATGGCATAATATTTTATATTGACTTTGTACGTTTTGATTAAATTCAGCCTTCCCTGGGCCTTCGCAAAACCGACAAGCACTTGTGACGGAGCTGGCGACAAGTTTAAATTTCATTATTTAATAATCTTCATGAAAGAATTCTAAGTAGAACTGGAAAAAAAGAAGAGGAGCAGCTTAAAATAATATTAAGACAAATTGGACATAAATTTCTAATACCGGAATAAAACGGTGTAACAGAGGAGCTGTATACACAGCAGGAATTCAATCGTTTATCTGGGACACTAGTCTCCGACGCCAGCTTCCACTGAGGTGCAGTTAGTTACAGCAAAAGTACTATCAAATCTGATGACTGCAACAGAAGACTAGCATTACCTAGGGCTAGAGGTACCGGTGACGGACAGGAGCAAGTGGTGGTGTCCGTCAATTTGTTTTCTCCCGCTTTTAAGAAAGGGAAAAAAATGGCCGGTTGGGTGAAACTATAAGATGCCTCGCACTTTTGCTGCAGGCTATGTGAATTATTATGATTATGGCGAGTATAAAACTAGAGAAACTGGTAATCTTGTCCAACCGGTATGAGAAATAGACTTGAATGTGTTGGGCATTTTTGCACCCAAGTGCAACAATTTAGGAATACATTGTTACTCTTTTCCTGGATCGGAAGTGCAGGATTTATTATAGCATTAAACCTGTCTTTGAAAAGAAAAGAAAAAGGTGAAAAAAGGGAAAATTGTGATAAGAAAAAGGTGAAAAGCAAAGGAAAATAACATAAAAGGATAAAGATGAACATAATTGCACCCCATTAACTGTTGGTAATTGCAATGTCATTAAACAGATAATAGCATGAATAAGCAAGTAAGTAATCAAGTGGCAGTAAGTATGCAAGCAAGTGAGCGAGCGAGCGACCAAGCGATGTACCTGCTCATATAGCTGTGGATACTAGAGCAACAATGCAACTTTAATAGAATATTATCTAGTTTTCTTGAATGTTATCAAACTCTATGACTACTATGGTCAGTCACATACTCTTTCTAAAACACATTAGCTGGTATTCTGAAAGGGAGGCTAACTTAAGACCTGGGTTTAATGCAGGGTTAGTCCTACATGAGTGGATCTTTTTTTCCTTCCAACATACTCTAAAATGTGCTATAATGGATGAGAAAATTCCTCATGGATGGGCCATTCCGGAATGGCCCATCCATGAAGAATTTTCTCAGCCGTCATTTTCAACTTTCATAGTATGTTGAAAGAAAAATGGTCCCCTCATGTAGGACTAAACCTGGTTTAAAGCCAGGTCTAATGTTAGTCTCCCTTTCAGAATACCAGCCATTGTTTTTAGTCACATCATTATGCTAATTAGCCACCTGGGGACTCAGCACAACGAAGGATGGGTGAATGGTCTTTTCTGCTTATTTATTCTCTCCAGTTGCGAGACAAGACTAAGACTTACACCCAGGACTTGGACACAGAAGATTTGTAACAAGCACTATGGGCCATCCATTTAAGTCCCAATTCCCAAACACCAAATTGATCCAAGAAAAAAATCTTATTTTGTTTTACTCTGCACAGTAAATATACAATGCGAGGTCCATTAAAACAATCACTCAATCATGCCCAGATAGCCCATCCATTTTAAATATTGCCACAGTTTCAAGGCTACTGCGAGCACTGAGGAAGTGCCAAGTATATGGCTAGAGGCGTTAATATCTTAAGGAGGATGGGATGATGATGAAGATGATGTTGATGATGATGATGATGATGATATTGAGGAGATGGATAAGACACAATGTTCATCTTCAGACTGTCTTTTCTTTCTGTTTGTTAAGATTACTTTATTATGAGCTGACACTTTAAACTTATGTTTTTTAATTTGCGAGATGATTCCATAACATTCTCCCAATGCCGATTACCATGGCAACAGCAATTTTGCTTCAATGTCCAAGATTTGATATTTGCTGCAGTTAATTGCCACTTATTTAAAAGATTTTGTTTAGGCTTAGAAGTGAAGGGAAATTTAATGAAATTTGATTTCCGTTGATTAGCATTTTTACTTCATTATTCCTAAAGTGACTTGAGCTTAAGCATTGAAGCTGTGACATTTTAAACATGATGCAAGTCACCGATGATAAAAAAAAAAAAGTGAAGGAGAGAATTAGTCACAAGTGTCGGTGTTATTTTTTTGGTGAAATTGTTTAAAAGGTCCATGGCCGATCATGATTTTATTGAGTAAAATAAAATGATTGTACAATAAATAGAAGTAAAAACAGCTGGAAAGGCTGGAAAGAAGACTAGCTCTATATACTCAGCAATCACTAATCCTTCCCACCCATACACACCCGATGACAAGGATCATGACGCGAAGATAATCCTCTCCCGCCAAAGATCAACCAATCAGGCACCCTCTGTGTGCAAATCCCTCATCACTACACCGAGTTACCGAGTTGACTGGGGCTGTCGCCTGCAAGAGCTGCCTTCACCTTCCTACTAATGCTCCCACAAGATTATCCCCTAGGGTTGAGGGATTAAGATTGCCAGGGGCAAGCTGAGAAGTACATGGATGGTAGCATGGATTAGCATGCTTAAGAGAGCTAATAATTAAATATTAAAAACAGAAACCAAACACAGCTTTCCCCCATCCAACTCCTCCATCTGGATAGAGTGGGGTAATCAGTGCAAAATCCGGTCAAGTTTCTTCCATGACAACATTTAATGAGGTTTAAGCAATGGCTGGTATGGCATTTTAATCAGTACATTGAATTAATGCGCACATGATAATGAAGTGAAAATAGATTGGTTTCATTTTTACATATTTCCCAGACAGAGACGGCTAAATTATGCATGTTCTTAATCAGAATTAAATGGGTCCTAATATTGACAGCAACTCAAGCGATTTAGGCAGACCTAATGTTTCTTACCATCAAATTGCCATTATGTCATCTCTGAAAATGGCAAACATCGTTCATTTTGAGGCGATTAACAGATATGCCTATTCCAGGAAATGCAGACAAGGTTTTAATGAATAGATATCTACAATTTGAAACACCACTCACTTGATTGTGATTTTCATTGGTACAGCCCATTTTCAAATTTTATCCTAAGAATTCATCTCTTGATGGATTTATCGATTTGATTTATTGATTTGATTTATTGATTTCCTGTTGTCCCAAATGATACCCATCTTTAACCAGCTGTTTGCCAAAGACCCCCAAAATATGCAGGAAACCCATAGTTATCAGCGCGGATCCAGGAGGGGGCGGAGGGGGCGCGCGCCTCCCGGTAATTCTGCAAATTCTTGCAAATCAGCCCATTTTGAGCCAGTTACAGCCTTTCAGCCCCCCGGTAATTTTGACATTTTTCAAATCCTGGATCCGCCATTGGTTATTCCTTACCTAAGACTTCAACACATTGTAGTCCATTCCTATATCTCTCCAAGACATCTGCATCCAATGACCTCCCAAAATATCCATAGCAAAAGATTCGGTCAGTACTGTTAGATTAAATTGCTCCTAAATAAAGTTATGACCCTTTAATGGCCGCCATTCATAGGCAAATAAGTTTCTCCTCCACTTCCATGCACACCTATCCCTGAAACCAATCCTCGAGCGCACCCTTTTCATTGACCCCCCTCTCTAAGCACGCCATTTCTCACATGTATACACCCTTTTCCAATCATCCATTAACTTGAGCACTCGCTTCCTCAAACACACCTTTCCCTAAGCATTCCCCCCGGGACCATCCCCTTCTTCCAAGCATCCCCTTCTCCAAGCATACCCTTACCCCTGCTCATCCTTTCCAGAGCACCCAATTTTCAAGCACCCACTTCCTCATTTACACTTGATTCTTGCCCAAGTACCCCTTATATGAGCACCTTACCTAAGCACACTTCCCTGTTAATTCTTATCTAATCATCCATTTAGGTAAGCAACACCCTTACCCAAGTTGTCACTTATCCAAGCATCCAGCCCCTTTCTTAATCATTCCTTCTCCAAGTACCATTCTCCAAGTACCTCCTGGCTTGATTGATCCTCCCAAAGCATACCCTTTCCTGAGGACCCCTTCTTCAAAGCACACCCCCCTTCCTTTGCCCAAGCATACCCTTTCCCTAATCAATCAATGGATGTGCTTTTTTGCGTACCCCATATACCTCAAGAAAATTTTCCCACATACTCCTTCCCAAGAAACCCCCCCCTCCGAGTATCACCTTCTCAAGTAAAACCTTCCCAAGTACTCATTCACTGTGCACCCCTTTCCAAGCACAACTAAAGAGTAACACCTTTCAGAGTAAAGCTTTCCTAAACTTACCCTTTCTCACATACTTCTTCCAAAGTAACCTTAAGAGGACCCCTTCCCTGAGCACCCTCCTCAAAGCATCTCCTTCCTCAACTGCAAATAGCTCATTAACTTTTACCATTCTTTTTCTATTTACTAGTTATAATAAACCCCATCATCAGTCGAGGGTTTTATGCAAGAAGGCCCCATCTGCAATAGCTGCCATTTGTCAGTTGTGTTCTTATTATGTGTTATACCTGCCAAATCTAACAAGTGGCAGCTATTGCAGATGGGTCCTTTTTGCCCTAAACCCTCAATTTGCTACAGTTCAATACCCTTCAGACACAGTATGTCAGCATGCTTTTTACAAATTGAAAGAGTTCTGCAGAGCATGGCGAAAATGGGCCACATAATCGAGCCATGAACTTACAAACCTGCGCTGAACAGTGAACGACTTAATTGCAGACATATTAACATAATGTTTCTATGTTAGTGATTTTTCCCTTTCAGTATTTACTTGTGTCAAAATACAAATGTGACTACAGGGAGAGAGAATTTCAGTTGTGGATATAATAACTGCGAGAAATTGTGATAGAGCTTTTCGAAATTAAAAAGGCAAAATCAGGTTTTAATGCAAGTAAAAAGTCCATTGTCCAACCGTATCAACCACAAAACCTTCCAACGCACCAAACCGTAAAACAAAACCAAACAGGAAACTTAAAAGCTCAACATGAGGGAACAAAATTATGCATGCAACACTAACCACAAATCACTGTGATGTGGATTGTACATAGAAGAGGGTGTATGAGTCAATCCCACAATGCACAGTTTTGGGAATAAGTTTCACCTCAATAATGGTAATGTTGATCCACACAAAAATCCTTCTTAACACTTAAAACTGACTTATGCTTTGTGGGCTACATTTTTCGCATGATCATTAAATGTCTTGTGGTTCTTGAAACTTCTAGGACTACTTTTTTATCCCCAAGTACTGCCATGACATGTGTTTAGTACAAGTACAGTAAGGCACACCGCAATGCATTATGGATTGATTCAAAAACACCCTCCGGTACCTAGAGCAAACAGTGGGCTTGCTGCCAGTCACTTTTCAAAGTTGTCAGCAGCAGGCCAAGTTTCACACCCCATTGACCCAATGGGTGAAGGTTGGAAGTGACAGTGCATGGCTACAACATGAGCCTTTCAATAATTATTTGCATGTCATGCCAGTAATCGATGCAAATTACACTAATTGAAGTCGTGAGTCAGTCCCTCCACCCATCCATGCAAACACCAATGTCAAGTCTGTCTGCAAAGGCTGAGGATGGTGGCAAATCTGATGGGGTTAGGGCTGCAAAGGTTTTCTTCAAAAGTGGGATAGTAACGAAAGCTTTAGTAAGCTAAAGGCTCTTTGGATTAAGGGTTGCAGAATAATCAGTAGCATTGAGTCAGAAAAGTTTTGTATTGGATTAGATTTTCCCCTAAATACAAAACTAGAGCAACAATTTTGTCATAGGTTCAGTTATTAAGAACAAAATGCTGTATTGGTGTTAGGTGCTGAAAAAATACAGGTTAAGTGAAGTGGAGTTTTAAAAACCTCTTATCCATACAAAAGCAAAGGACTATTAGAGGTAGGCGTTATTGTATGAGTGTATAATATACGCAGGAATAAAAATGTTGAAAAATGTGGTTGTATTCATTTGTATTAGGGTAGGGCTGGTAACCTCAATAAAATATTTAGGGACCCACTGTACCCACCCCCACCCCTTTCCCACGAACATCCCTACTGATTTTTGAGCAGGAACCTCTGCATATGGGTACCCAGTTCACATTTGACGAACAATGGGAGGTGATTCACTCCAGGGTACATGATGCATCAATCTTCTCATGTTCTTCCTCCCATACTCACATTGATATCAAAAACCAAGTATAGTGATTGAGTGATGGGACCGACTGACAGGCCTGGACAATGCTTGCCCGACGGCCTGAAGGCTGATGACTGCCGACCTATTGTTTGACCGACTGGACTGCTTAACTGACATACTGTGTGACTGGTCTAACAACAGACTGCTTGATTGACTGACTGCTTGAATGCCTTACCTTGAATGACTGGCTTGCTGCCTGAAGACCCACTGCGGGCGGGATGATCAAATGACTGCTGGGACTGACTGCATGACGACTGATGACTGCTGACTGACTGCTTACTGATGCTGATGCTGAATGACTGCTTGATGAATGACGATCAACCAACCGACGAATGGATGAGATAGATCAGATGGATGGATAGATATGATTATTGTGTATAGTGTTATGGTGTGTGCCACCGTCACCACGACACCCATATCCCCTATAATTTATTCCACAATCCAGCAAATCTTGTACCTCTACCTCTACCACTGGTAAACTAATGGTGGTGGCCCCCTATCTCACACCCTCCTCCCCTTTTTCCCTCTCACCCTTCCATGGGGGGATTTCTGGATTTTCATTCAAAATATTTCCTGAAAATCAAATTTGATTTGATAGTTGACTCCCAGCAAGCACTCGCATTGGGGTTGATTCATCGCAATTTAATTAGTGCCTGAGTGGTTCTATTTGACTACATGATGAGTAACCATCTAATTAAAAAAAAGCAAACAGCCTCCCTCGTATCACTCTGAAACAATAGTTGCTTTGTTTGGATTAGATTATTCACTGCTTTTGGACAAAAAGCATTTTTCTTTCTGGCACATTTGTAAAAAACTCTTGGTGGTTGACTTTAATTATTCCTTCTAATTTCTCGGTTTGACCGCATGCTGTGCCTTTGTCATCTATTTTATTTGTTTGGCTGTATTGATTATCTGTCTAACAAGACCGGGACTATCTTTTGGTATTTTCCAACGCAGGCCCAGCTCCATGGGACATTTACGAGTTTGTTGATTCAGTTCCGCTATCATTTATATTACACTCCAATAAGACGAGAAACAAAAAATGTTATTTACTTGTTCCGACAGTACGTGCCATGTTGAAATAGAATCATATTTTAATGCCCGGCATACCAACCACCAGTAGTGCATCTCTGTGTCGGCCATAAAGTAAGGGAATTTGTAAGATACCGATTAGCATGCTTCCCAGCCCTAATAGGAGGCAATCAAACGTGATTTGGCCATCTAACATTTGTTCCATTTCCGGCACCCAATAACTGTATGTATGGAAAGCATCACACGTCTCCCTCCTTCTCAAAAACTGTAACAAATTGTACATTTGTATCATAAACTCCTCAGCCTTGTGGCGATTGGAGGACTGGGTGTGCCATTTTAGCGCCACACATTTCAAGCAATTTCTGTCTGCCGGGCTGTAATATTATTGCCGATGCGCTGTTGTTCATCAATGGATATATCCTGTCATTATTGCGTGTAAATCTGAAGCGGTTCACGGCGGGGCGGACGGGTGCTCACCAGGGGGTGCTGGCCGTCCCGCTGTGCCACCACAGAGGCTCTATGTTGTCACAAGTAGAAATAGATACCAGGGTATATGCCTGATTTTTTCCCAAGCATCAACAAAGTATACGATCCTCCATGTTCGGTACTCGGTGGTCTTAACCAATGCCCCTCGGCCTTTATAATTTGTGGAATTTATGCCCGCAAATCAAATTATATCTGATGAGATGCAAGCATCTGTTTATCCATAGCCGGCAATTATCCAAAAATAGGATGGCAGTAATTAATACGAAGTTGTTTGGCCCCTCCAGCACATTACTCTGAGTTTTGATAGAAAAGCAGCCCTGGTTTAATAACATCGTGAAACACGTCAGCAGGAGTAGGGAGATTAATTTCCACACCCAAAAAAAGAAAAATAATTTGTTTAGATATAATTTTAATGTCACTAGTCCTCAATGCTATTACTTGTTAATTTGTTTATGCACAGAAATTATGTAAAACAGGTGACTTTTAGCAGAACAGTTTCATATATTGAAGGTCTATTGCTCACAGTGTCAATCAAGATTGAGAGATGGAGGAGAGAGATATAGGACACAGAGAGAGAAGGCAGGAGATGGGTGTGAGGGGCAGGAGAGGGGCGTGTTGCGTGAGGGGCAGGAGAGGGGACGGGATGAATTCAGTATTCTTCCACCACATCCTTCAACATGCAGTTTATTCCGAGGCTGCCGAATTCATAAAGTGGTGGCACAATATAAAAAACTCTTTCCGAGGGGAGTGAGGGAAAGAAGAGGGGGATGAGGGGCAGGAGAGGAGAGTGAGGGATAGGAGAGTAAGGGGCAGGAGAAGGGAGGGGGTAGGACAGGACAAAGGAAAAGAGGAGAATCATGATTGTTTTAGAAAAATACATTGAAATTTGTAGTCCATTGCTCACAAGTAAGAAAGATGAGAACTGGAGAAATATTGGGGCAGACACAAGGAGAGTGAGAGGGGGATGTACAGGAGAGAAAGAAAGGGAAAATTGGAGGAGGATTAGATGGAGAGAAAACAGACCCATTTACTTCATAACCCACTTAGCTGATAGCTTGCATATATGTTTACAACGATGCAATCTAAACTCAGCAAAAGAACCATTGGTGGCCTCTCGTCAAAAACACATCGTTTAATTGCCCCAGTGGCCAACTCTATCGCCTCCATAGTGATGGTATGCCTATCTTTTTTTCGGCGGTGTTTCGTTAATGAGTTTGCCGTCCACACCAGGGAGTATATATTTCGCACATAGGTGGAGGGATTTGTCTTTAAGATCATCGTGAGAATTCATTAAGTCCCCATTGACTCCTGAAGTGTCCTCCTGCCTTCCAGGGCCAGTTGAATGGCATTTTGCAAGTCGTGGACATTTAGTGCCGGCTTACATGCATACACATTACTTTCTAGTCTCGTTAGCATTTCGTTGATAGGTCACTGCAGTGTGTTATATCAAAAGAGAGGAGAACCCAAGTTTTGTAACTTTTTTTCCTAACAATGTAAATAATCTGCATATTTTGGCATTGCCTGTCTTGGACAAATCGAGGATTTACTGTAAAAAGGCCCCATCTGCAATAGCTGCCATTTGTCAGTTATGTTCTTATTAAGTGTTATACCTACCAAATCTAACACCTGGCAGCTATTGCAGATGGGGCCTTTTTGCCCTAAACCCTTTAATTATTGTTAGCAAGGCATAATTACATTATACCCTTCACACCTACTCTGTATCACATGCTTTATTCACGTAATGGAGTAAAGCACTCGATACAGAATATGTGAAAAGAGGGATTATGCCATAAGCATATGCCATGATTTTCATGTTGGTTAAACTATGCACAGTGTAGGCCTACATACATGGGGGAAAAGTTGAATACACAGACAAAAAAGTTACAATATACATACCAAATTGTTGGGTTTGGTTAATTGAGCTATATTTACTACCCCCTACTTTGCTCTACTTGTCACATGCTTAAAGTTTAATTTCCAGTGAAAAGTATTTTCTCATAATTCTTATGTTCTTGTTAGTTATGATCAAGAAGATCAAGGCTCATACTAAGGGGATGGGTAATAATGACAAGCACATGAATGATGAGGAGAAATACTGCCAGGTAATAATCAATCACTTATACAGGTTAAGGGGTACCACAGGGGAAGGGTGTTGACCCATTATTCCAATGACAATTATATAATGACACTATCCAATTACCCTTGAGCGTTACAGTTAATTAAAGCCGATCTGATCAAGGTCATATATGTAATTTTCATGTTGGCTCAATGGTAATGCTAATAATGCACCTGAACAGAAATAAAATCTACTTTAAAAGATCTTGCAGGTAAAGTCCTTGGCTGCACTGCAAGTCTGTTGGGTAAAATGGGTTGATATTTGAACCAACATTGGTTCAAATATCAACTGATACAAAGTTGGGTAAAAATTGTAACCAACGTAATTGGTCAATATAATTTTATGCAAGTATAACAAAATATTCAGATATTGTAGGCCTAAAATCTTTTGTTATCAAACCAAACACATACTGGCCATGATATACCACAAAATTATGCAGTGCAGATTTCATGATCGCTCAGTAAGCAACCGACCATTTTTTGACCAACAGCAAGGTATTTACCCAACACCACTTTTACCCAACAGATTTGCAGTGTGATATTCTGGAAGGGAGACTAACTTTAGACCTAGATTTAAACCACGATTAGTCCTACATGAGTGGACATTTTTTCCTTCCAACATACTCTAAAAATATACTGTTAACGGGTGAGAAAATTCCTCATGGATGAGCCGAAATGGTCCAACCATGAGGAATTTTCTCACCTGTTACATTTAACTTTCACAGTATTTTGAAAGGAAAAAGTCCACTCATGTAGGACTAACCCTGGTTTAAACTCAAGCCTATAGTTGGTCTCCCTTTCAGAATACCAGCCCTATGAAAATGTCAAGTAACAGGTGCTTCTCACAGGTGGAAAGCAAGCTGTTCTGCAGACCTTGCAACAGATGGTCAACAACTGGACACTGACACCGCCGTCAGTGATGCGGACATCACAGTGGACAGGGCCGGGAACATCATCAGCAGCAGCGGGACAAATCATTGATTGCTGCAACTGTGTTATATACCGCCACCACAGGAGGGTGTGCAGAGCCAGCCAGGCCGAAATGAGACGATGATGATGAGTTTACCATCCCATCGAGTATGACAGGATAGTCACGAGCACAGCTGTAGGTCTATAGCGCGTTCCATAAAAAACTTGGAAGATGGACTTATCCTAGGGTGGTTTACTAAGAGAAGGGATATAGTAGCTTCCCACAATGGGGCATTGTTTCCATTGAAAAAAAAAAGTTTTGTACAGGTTGTCATGTGAATCGTTAGAGATAACACTCTTAAATGCAAGTTTGTGATCAGTACTGTCAATTGAGCCAGGTTCATCACTAACGATTCACATCATACTGTACAAAAACATCCATTGGGAGCAATGGCATTGTGGGAAGCTACTGAAATCATCTCTGGTGTTTACTTGTCAAATGTCACAAATGAGGAGTCTACATTCAAGTCCAACAACTTGTGGAAAAATCTGCACCCAAGCACCTTAGGGCTTGAATTTCTGATTGCCTATAATGGCTCATATATTTATTACACTAACAGTTGAAAGCAGCTATAGACATATTCTGCCTACACCTTCTTACATGTTGCTGAATGCTTAAAGGTTGCAACAAGAGATTTGGAGGCATATGTGTCATTAATTAGAGAATAACGGTATGATTTGGGGGAACCGGTTACTCTCCTTACGACGAATTGAACCCAAGGCGATACAATTATTTTAAGTGAAGAACGAGGCAGGAGGGCCGAGTTCTGCACCAAAAATATGGTTTGTCGCCGGGTTCAATTCGTCGTAACGAGAGCACCCCTACGGTTCCCAA
Source organism: Ophioderma brevispina (assembly GCA_023653785.1). Lineage (NCBI taxonomy): Eukaryota > Metazoa > Echinodermata > Ophiuroidea > Amphilepidida > Ophiodermatidae > Ophioderma > Ophioderma brevispina. The sequence continues at coordinate 26,591 of JAMKCH010030806.1, read as the reverse complement.
AATCTCCCTTATTCTCATTCTGAAACATCTTTATCATTTAAGGTCACTTTAACCCAATTTTTTCCGTGCAATCAAGAAAGGACTGTCACCGCCCAGTGACAACAATCGAACAACCGGTGAATCGCAACATCATACGCAACGAGACGCAAGGTAGGCAGGCGCGCGCGGAAGTAGCAAAATGCGTATGAGCGAGCGCTTCAACCAAAAATAATCTTCAATATGCAGCGCGTACTACCTGGGTTCAATTAAACGAATTAACCCGGGCATCAACCAAGAAATGCTTACCATTTTCCCAGAGTTTAAGAATAGTTATTTCATATAGATTTTAGACACGATCAATAGAGGTCTTACTTTAAGATTGGCTCCAGACATGTCTTAAAAGAGAGAAAAAAAATGGTGATTTTGATTGTTATATTTCAATATAAAACATAGGCTGAATTTCATATTTCTCTAGAGGCTGATGTAATGAACTGGGTACACTAAAATGGTGGATAGTGACACTCCACAAGTTTTTTTCCGTTTAATTCCATGACTGCTTAAACAAAATATTGACTATGTTTTTTGATGTCCATTTATTGCTAGAAGCCTTCTCTTGAAGATAAAACCATTTCAGCCCTATTGGATTAGTATTACGAGGAAGTTACGGTCGACACCTTCAGCTAGTGGGTAATGGGGGATAAGGCGGGGGGGGGGGGGGGGCGGTTTGGGGAGCCTGCGGGGGGAGCCATAGACATTACACACAAAATGGTGAAAACCGCGTCGCCTATAAATTTCAATAAGTAGAGAAGTGAAACACTTGTGGGGCCCAAATGACATACACTGTCCTGAATGATCGATCTAACTCAGATACAAACTAGGTTCCATTAATGCAATTAATTTAATAGTAAATTAGAGTTAATTGGGAACAAATTTGATCACTGGGGAATGTTCGGCGTTGCTAAAAATATATCCCCAAAACGAGGTAGAAACTTGGATATGATAATTATCCTTAAATTCTATCTTTAAACACACATTGGTATCCCTTATATAAAAGGTAATTAGCCTAATTGAAGCATTAATAGTTTAATGTACATGACCAACGTCATCTTCAACCAAAATTTGTGGCATTTTTTTTAGGTGGGACCTGTATAGAGTCACATGAGTTTGGAGACTTTTATGAGTAGGTCAAGTCAACAGAAAGTGGTATACATGTAGTATACACCAAACCCCACTAAGCATGATTTAAATTGGTTTTATAGGAATCAAGATGATTCATGAAAACAATACACTTGTACTTAGGGTTCAGGACCTTGAAGACATCATGCGCTCAATAGCCGCCGATCCATGTATTTGTGCATTTTCAGTATGAAGTTTGTAAATGTCAAACAGGTTTAGTAGCTATGGGAATACAAATTTCACTTAGTATAAGTAAGAAATGGCCCCTTGCACACTGTTAAGTTACATATAGGTTTGTCATCTTTGCTCAAAATGGTAAATACAGGGCGACTTTAAATATTGCCTATTGACCCTTTATAATACATGGATCACCCTGTACAATATACATGGATCACCCTGTATACTTACTCTTTGATCATAACTTTGGACAGAAACCCATATCCTATGTATTTCTCTTGAAGAAAGATAGGATTAGTACTTGAATAAAAGAAGTTAATCTTCAAAATGACCTTTTTGGTCAAAATATAAGTGAATTTGACCACCCTGTATTTTAAAAACAGAACATTAGTTATCTCCTTTATTATTTTTTGGAGGGCCTTTGTCATGTCTTTCAAAATCCACATCTGTTTTGACCTGCACATTTTTGGGAAAAAAATTGACCAAGGTATATTAAAATGACAAAATATGTAATTTTTCTTATGTTACACCCTATAGGAATTTTACCCACCCTGAATATTGTCTCTCTTTTGGCCATATCTGACATCCTTGTAGTATAAGCTTTCCAAAAATGTATACTTATACACAGTTTACATGTAAGGAATAAAAGTTGTGTTGAGAGTAATACATATTGGTGCCTTTTTTGTCATTTTGCACTGTGTAACATTTTTTGTACCCAGTTCATGACATATGGCCCTATACGAAATTAGAAATTTCACAATTTTTGGACCAAAGAAACATTTCTCAGCTTAATCCTTTCAGATGGGGATATTTTTTATGGAAAGCTTTACATCAGGGCAAAAATCTGTACTTTCGATTTTTTAAAGGACACCTGATATGTGAAATCTCTTGTTGCACCTTTAAAATATTACATAAGTTACATTTTGACCTATCAGCAGATAGTGCTATTAGGGTTAAATAATCGCCGATTCAAAAAATCCGTAAGCAAACTGGGGACAAGAGAAATAATTGCCCCCCCCCCCATGCCGCCACTGCACACAAGCCAGTTCAGAGCTAAACTTATTCCAGATACTTTTAAGTAGAATGAGGTGTGTGATCAACAGAGACCTGTAAATGGACTAAAGCATAGGCATATTTAGTTCTATTGATTTTCTGCAAAGAACTTAGAAGATTTTCTACTATTCTTCAGATTCTTTCAAAACTGGAAAACTGGGGTGGGATTATAATCAAACACGGAGCAATACTCAGGTAATTGATGATTCAAAAACAACCTTATTTTATAACATGATAAATGGACACCAAAAACGGCAGTAAATCTAGTGCCTGTTTAATACAACTTGAAGCATGTTACAAAATGATGCACTTTTGATACACCTACCTAACTTCTTCCACCATTTACTGACCTCCAGAAAATGACCAACTGACCTCAGCAACACCTCATCTTCCAATCTTTCAAACATCACCTCCGTCTGCCCTCATAATAAGGATTATTTTCACGCTGGTTTGAAATAAGATTGTCAAAGCACTTTTCACGTTTTCACCGAGTAGAAATCAATAGGACCATGGGGAATACAGTGTCCTGGCAGTGCTCCTAAAGATTGAATTTCAATACTACTGCTGTTTGGAAAATGGCAAGTTATAACACTGGTAGTTATTGTTTTTAATCCCTCTGCAAAAAGCCATTTTTCTCCATCTAGATTTTTGTCATAATTTCACACAAAAGATATTTTGATGCCTGTTAAACTACCTGCCGGTACTTTAGCCCCTTGAGTACTATACCTTCCTATCTATAAACATCTAAGCACTATTTTGATTGGTTACTTGGAATGCAATATCATGTAATCAGCAAATCAGAGACACTATGAGAATGGTTTACAATGAGATATAGAAGCACTATTTTGATTGGTTACTCAGTGGGACATGTCATGTTGTGTACAGTAAGGAGCCAATCAGACAGTTTATTATACATGATAGTGCCCAAGAGATTAAAAGTGGCAATTTTAATTTTTTTTGCTAATTCACTATTTTACAAATTGAGAGGGCCTACATTCTTAGTTTTGCACTAGTTCAGGTGGACAAAAAGTGTGGAAGTGTGAAAATTAATGTTGTACCAAAATGTTCACTTTTTACAGGATATAAAATGATGGCATACTGTATGTGTTATTTTTGCAGTGGCTTATTTTCACATATCACTATGGAAATATGAATATAAAGACACTCAAGATTGTATTAATGTAAATAAATGTAAATTAATTTTAGTGGTTATAGATCCAATGCAATAGCAATTCACACAATTTCAAAAAAAAATTAAACATGAAAAATATACTTCAACACTGTATATTTGGGATAGCACAACTCATACCCAGATGTCAAAGGGCCAATAGCAAAGTACACTGTTTGAGTCGGTGAACTCTGCCTAAGCAACTGAGGCAACAGTTAACATTTCAACATGTTAACCTTACTGATGACATTTGTTTGCAATTGACCAATTAGGCCTATACATTCCCGAAGAAAATTATAGGTCATGGCTTTTGCAAGCTATGTTGTCCAAAGAGACTGTGAAAAATAAGCACTCACAAATATTTTGCGGTTACCCAGTTGGGTTTAGTTTGTACTGGGAAGCAATGTCTGCCGCTTTATTACAAAATTTTTATAGGGTTATATTTTTACTATTCAAAGTGCACACCCACATATAGAAATAGTTGGAATTCATGGTGATACACACATCCAATTACACCTTTCTACCATATCCGACATTATTTTCTGGGTTAAGGGGAAGGGGGTATATTTATGCTACAATCATTGCCCGAAAGCACAAACATAAAACTACCTCAAAAAATACTGTCTAGAGCATGTCAGAAACCCCTCACAACATAATGATATAAACCATTTTGACTTGCTGCCAAAATTCAAAAGATGAACTGGAGATAACATTACTTTTCATTACTGATGACCTCAGAGGTCACTCGCTGAATCCTTCTTTCACAGAACTTCTTCAAAGAAATTAAACCTGGTTATTTCCCCTTTTTTGGCTCCATTTATTAGCACAATTGTCTTATTATTGCCAATATTCTAGCTCTTATCAATTAATTCTAATTTACTTGCACAAATATTGTTTTAACATTTGTTCTTTAGAGCCTGTTTGACCAGCGGGTGTTTTGAACCAATCCCATAAATGCAATGCAATGTGCCTATACTGTACTATACTAAACATATGTCAGTAGTTTGAGGACCACAAAACATTTTATGATCATGATCAAAATTCCTTTAGTAGTGTAATACTGTAGTATAATACTATATAGCACTTTGTGGGCTAAAATGAGTGTAAAAGTCAGCATTTTTATGCATTAGGAATAGGACTTTTATGGGATCACATGACCATATTGAGGTGAAATTTCCCAAAACTGGTGCATTGTGGGATTGACTCAATACACCCTCTACTGTATGACAATGCCAGCCCAAATTTAGGCATCCAATAATAAATTTAGGCATTTATATTGCACCTTACATAACATCCATTCCATAAAAACTTTATTCTGCAAATATAAGAATTGCGTACAGCCAATCATTTTCAAAAGTCGTAATTATGATTTAAAGTTAAACTGATGCCTTAACTACCATTGTCTAACTGAGCTATTTTTCTGCAATAGGTCTAACAAATAGTGAAGTGGTTCCAACCCACCCCTTCACCCCCTATGCACCCCTTCACCCCCTATGCACCCCTTCACCCCCTATGCACCCCTTCACCCCCTCCCCCATGTACACGGACACAAAAATGCACAAGGACACACAAATTATAATGTATAAGGATGACTAAAACCACCCATTCCATACAGAAAGTTACAGGCTGTCTTTCAATTAGTGTACAATGCACAAAACTATTTTGTGTGTGTCCCTAATATCTAAATATGGCTTTAATAGAGAAAGTGAAAAAAGAAATCACCTGGCAGGTTTTGTTCTACAACCAACAATGAAAAAAAGAGGTCAGTGGTCTGGTTTTTTGTTTGGCCTTCCCATGTTCGCCTATTGGTTGAGAGTCTGGGCCCAAATTGTTACCTGCTTGGTCACTAACAAACACATATCAATCACCTCTCGACTGTGTTTGCTATTGTGTTTGTTGGGTATTTAACGCTGGTCATGTTCAAAGGCGAATTCAAAATAGCCAGAAGATATTTTGGCGAAGGCATTTTGGGGTGAAAGAATAGAGTTGCTAGGGGTTTTGTTTCACCTATTAAAACCGTCCATTGTTTAGTGTGCTTGCTGGAGTTACTGCCCGCAATGATTGTTACACGATTATTGTACAATGTAATGAAATTAGTGATTTAAACCACAGGCTCATTTTTACAATGGTTGGATAGTCAGAACCATCAGAATGTTATGATTAACGTGTGTTCGTTTTAATTAATGACTCAGTTTTAATCACTGATTTGAAAACATATAACGACATCTTCAAATGTCACAACTAGAAAGTGAGGTATCTGTGTATATTCCTACCCAACTGCGTGTGCCATTTCTGATGCACAAGAATATCTAAGATCCAACTCCTTCCTAATGAGGCAGCATTAAACTTGGATTTGGTTAGGAACCGTAAGTGGAAATCCTGAAGGAGGAGAAGGAAATCCTGAAGGAGGAAAGGAAATCCTGAAGGAGGGAAAGGAAATCCTCTTCTTTTTCTGATAGCCAAATCGGCCATTTTGTTCTTTTCCTAATAAGATTTGTAAAAAAATAAATCATTAGAATGGCCCAGTTTATACCAAGATTGGTTTTGGGAAGGCCCCTGTATACTCTTTGTACAATTAGCAACACGGTCCTTTGGAGAGTAATCTAATCAGGTCTAGAGGAGAGTGGGGACGGGAGACAAGCAGGATTTGTCCAGACCACAGGATCCATTGGTGCAAGGGACGGCTGAACAGCTCATATGACATCAGCTTAAAAGTAGGCCCATTTGTTTTGGTCAAACGATATTTGGAGATTACCGTAAAGCAACAAAATATTCACCTGCATGAAATTTTCGTGAATTTTGAGTAGCAAGGATTCATTAAATTTCAAGTTTGTGACAATAGTTCTACATGCAGCCCATTAAGGGAAATTTATTGCAAATTAAAAAATAAAAAAATCATGTCGCTAAAATGAGGTTCTCTTTCAATCACGAAAATATCATACCACACAAATATTGTGGTTTATAATACAACTTATGACAATTTAAATCCTTTAATCTCAAGTTTGACATACTTTGAATAAGTAATTAGAACAGAAAATTCTCTGGCAAAAACGTACGTCATGTAGCAAATTTCTTTAAGGCCCACTTCAGGCCTTTTTTTTGCACCATTCTTTAAGTCAAACTTGAGACTTTTTTAAAATACTGGGTAAAGCTTTACCTGAGGACCCCCATTTTAATCACCCCCAAATGATTGTATACAATTTTTAATCAAAGTTGGGCAAGTTTTACCCATTTTGGGGGTTACTTGTTACCCAACTTGGGGTAAAATTTGAACATATATTTAGCTTGAGCGAGCGAGCGAGCGGGCGGGCGTGCGGGCGGTGGGAAGTGTAAGAGAGAGAGTAAGAGATAAGGCAATTGTGACAAGCTATGCATTTAACCATAATCTGACAAAAATTTGAGACTTATGCAACTAATGTGTCTTTCCTCTGTTTTATGGTAAAAATACCAGGGGTGTAACAGGGGTCACTTGTCAGGGGGGGGGCAATTTCTTGGTTTTGAGGCAGATTTTCCTGGTTGGAGGTGATCTTGAAGCAGATTCTCCTGGTTAGAGGTGAAAATTTCCTGGTAAGCAGGCAAAAAAATGGCCGATTTTGCATGATTTTCAAGCTTTTTCTTCGACTTCCCAGTCAAAGCTTTCTGGGGTATGGGTAGCAACCTTCCCCCGACCACCCGCCTGTTACGCTACTGAAAAATAAATACCTTGCGCAAAATGTAACCAATACCTTTTACCCTCAAAAAAAGGCACTATACCAACAACAACAATTACAAGGCACTTTTCATTAGCAGAAACTCAGGATATTAATTATCCCCAAATTAAAAACTGTCATATAAATTAAAACACACCGAAAGTAACACAGTGCATACCCATCATTTTTTTTTTCGGAGTTAGCATTTTCTGTTAATGCACTTTAATTGCCACAGCGGCTTGCAACAGCAGGGAAATGATTCATCAATTATTTTTGGACTAGGTTTGGGTCATATCACTCATTAAGATTATTAAATGATAGCGATCCTGATCTTGTTTCTTAAAAGCATGCGTTTCCGGGATGGCCATACACATTGTACTTCATTAACAGGACTGAGTAATGGATACCATGTTTATTTCTCTCTTTCTCTTCTCATCTTTAAGGGTATAGACAACCAAAAATTTATCTTTTTTTTCCCTTTTTCTTTTTGGAAGGGTACCTATATGGTTTTGATCAAGTTTTTCTCACAAATATAGTGGTGTAAAATAAGTAGGTCATAAACAAGAGGTATTTTGAAATGCAATCCCATAATGCATTGCAATGTGCCTCTACTGTACTGTACTAAACACATGTCAGTACTTTGGGATAACAAGGCGGTTCTCGAACCACAAGTGTCGCCTGGTTGTGCGATCACTTGCTTTATGACCAAGTTTGGCAAATGATGATTAGAGAGAGAGAACAAATGCACTGGAGATAAGTGTTATACAAAATGACCAAGTTTGATATAAAATTGGATATAAAAAGTGTTCAAGAAGTTTAAGAACCAAAGACATTTCATGATCATGCTAAACATTCCTAGTACTAGCTAGCACTTTGTGAGCTAAAATGAGCATAAAGGTGAAGATTTTTATGTGTTATGAACAGGATTTTAGTGAGATCTCATGACCTTATTGAGGTAAAATTTCCAAAACTGGTGCATTGTGGGATTGATTCAAAATACCCTCTGGTCATGAACTTAAAGGAGACATATCAGAGGATATTTAGAGCAATCCCACATGCATATGATTTGAAAATTACATCTTGGTGAGGTCATGTGACTTCATTCGTAAAGTTCTACCACCTTCTTACAGCATCTCTGATTGGCTTATTATTATATGATATAACATCTGATTAACCAATCAAAATAGACCTTCTATATCTGTATACAAAGTTTTTTTCTTACCATGTCTCTTATTGGCTAAATACATTATATAACCCTATGGTCAACCAATAAAAATCAGATAGACCCCTGGGATAAACAACCACTTGGAACATAATTGTCACAAAGGAAATCTATAGGCCCATTTGTCCAGAATTTAGTACACCAGAGTTATGGCCAATACTGTTCTGTACAATTCACTGTTACAATATTATGTAACCTTTTGATAATTTCTACCCATCTTATGCTAACAAGATTTATGAGATCCATATTATAAAGGTGCCCCCCCACATGCCTTTGTTCAAATGTAAATTAGCTAATTAATATTCACTAACATACAGATATCTTGATGCAAATCTATACAGCACCGGAAGTGGTCATAGTCTACCACCCTCAGTGGCGGATCCAGGATTTGAAAAACGTCAAAATTACCGGGGGCTGAAAGGCTGAAACTTGTCCAAAAGCTTCCAAAATGGGCTGATTTTGGAAGATTTTGCAGAATTACCGGGGGCGCGCGCCCCCTCTGCCCCCTCCCTGGATCCGCGCCTGACCCTACCAAGTTTGAAGTTCATGGGTTCTTGCAATTGCATTTTGTTTGAACAATGGATAAAGTATTTAAATACATCCATGTATACATATATCATTATAGAGATGTTCATCCAGACCGGGACCCAGACACCCAGCAGGATAATGTTAAAGGTGCAACAAGAGATTTTGAAACACCCAAATATTGTGTCATAATAGTAATTTCATATAGATTAGACACTCATTAGATTTTTTTACTTTGTATTTGGCTACAGAAATAACTTAAAACTTGAAAGAGAGAAAAAAGGTGATTTTGATTTGCTTAAAGTCCACACACAATACCATAGGCAGAATTTCGTATTTGCTCCTATACGAAATTGAAATTTCACAGTTTTTGTACGAAAGATACATTTCTCAGCTTAATCCTTTCAGATGGGGTTATTTTTGATGAAAAACTTTACATCAGGGCAAAAACCAGTAATTTTGATTTTTTAGGGACACTGTTATTGGGTCCAAAAATTATCCAATTTAGGTAAAATATGTACCCATCAATTGGCTGGTTGACATAGTAGGCCTATCAGGATTATAAATTTGAAGCCAACAATTCAACAAAATCTTATCACTTTTCACAAAATTCCCATCATTAGTAAAAATGGTGGGGGTAATAGCAAAACCACGTTTGTACGTACCCTTAAAGATCAATTTAAACAATAATGATAAAAGATGGGCTGTCATAGAAGTCATTAAAAGTCACTGGTCGGCGAATGCTTAATGTCACAGTGGTGAATTAGACACGACTAGTTGATACTATTGTTCTCGCACTTCCTTGTGATCTTTTGGGTAGATGGCGGCGGTAAATGATCGTCTGAAATTTGATTGGCTTGATATGATGGGTCGTAAAATGTCTTGAGAGATTCAGATTGGGAATGGACATTTTGAGATTGTGCACATGAAGTTAGTTTGAATTCTAATTATGGTAAGAGAAATGGGAAAATGGTGGAAGGATTTTGAACAGTAGACTGACAATGTTGGTTTGATTTGTGTATGATCGTGTGCATGTTTGTGTGTTTGTATGCATGTCTGTATCCCTGTATCTGTACATGTGTTTGTCTATGTGCATGCGTGTGTATATCTGCATGTGATTTTATGTGCATGTGTGTGAGAATGTGTGCCATGTGTGTATGTGTGTGCATGCATGTGTGTGTGTGTGTATGCATATGTTAGTGTGTATGTGTGTGTCAATTGGTTACACATAGGTTAATTCATGTAATGGGCCAATCAAAGACACTGAAATAAAGGAAATACCTCAAGTGTTTAAAAATTGCCAGTTTAAGTGCATTTATCTTGCTCGAGTCAGTCACATCAGTGCCCACGTCATTAAATCCCGAGTACTTTTTGACCCTAGAAAAACCTGCCGACCCAATTTTTCTTAAATGCAAATTTGCAGAAAATTTTTTAAAATCTGCCGACCGACCCATGATTTTCATTTACAATTCTTTTTTTTTACCAACACAAAGATTAAAAACATCAAAACAAGACAACAAAACAACTACAACAGGTAAAATAAAAGATCTTTGCTGTCATTATAAAAGCTTTAAATAGTGGCGTGTTGTATTCATTTTAGGGCAAAACCAGAGGGTGTATTGAGTCAATCCCACAATACATCAGTTTTGAGAAATTTCACCTCAATAGGGTCATGTGATCTCATAAAAATTCTATTCTTAACACATAAAAACCCTGACTTTAATGCTCATTTTAGCCCACAAAGCGTTAGTACTTAGGGAATTTTTAGCATAATTATGAAATATCTTGTGGTTGTGAAACTTTTGGAATACTTTTTATCCCTAAGTACTGACATGTGTTTAGTACAGTACAGTATAGGAACATTGCAATGCATCATGGGATTGATTCAAAACACCCTCTGGGGCAAAACAGTGTGAAATTCATCTTAGAAAAAAAAGTCGGACCGACCGACATTACGGCAAACAAACAATTTTTTTAGGCCTAAGTATTTACATGATTGAAGAAGAGCAAGAGTACTACTGCAAGAATACGAGTATTGAGTACAATATCGAGTAGGCCTACTCGAATACAAATACTTGTTCTGGAGAACAAGTCTGTGCCACCAACAGGTACCTCTGACCACAGTAGGCCTAGCTCACTTGATTTGATTGTGAAGAATGTAATCAAGGAAGTGGTCAAACACAGTAGTACTTCCATGGCATAACTAGCCTTGATCAAGGCTGTCTGCTAAGAACTGACAAACTTGTTTTTTTTTCACACTGTACTGCATAATTAACATTTATTCTCAATTATTTTGAACATTGTGTTTACAGGTATGAAATAAGTGCTATGGTATTTTTAGGGATACCCTGTCTATAGAAAGAAAGAAAAAAAAAAAAGGGTACAACTGCCGGTGATCTCTTGTCCACACTGGCTGGATCCAGTTCCTACTAGTCTAGGTATAAACACAAACACCGTTGTGGTCAGGTGCAGTGTTGTGCTACTCAGAGGGCACAAAACTCCTACAAAATTTTTGCAAATGCAAAAGTCTGCAGACTGTACACAAGGAAGGCGCTCTGCCCGGTTATTTTACACTTCTTTCACCTCCACTCAGTGAGCATGGAACATAGGCTAAGTGAAATTGGAGACCTAAATTAGGTGTTTAATAGAGTGAATTCTTGCCATTTTTAGTTTTTTAGGGAGGGGGTCATTGCTCCACCCTTTATAGATGATGACGTATATTCAACGTGTGAACCAACGATGAAGTTGGTAGAGCGCCTTGAACAAGGCTATGCATAACAAGCAGATTAGATCTTGAAACATGTTTAAGAACCCTTGTTACACCTCCTGGGGTCTATAACGGCCAATTTGATTGGTGTACATGGGTAATATGATGTATTTAAGCAATCAGAAACATAGTAAGAAAAGATTATAGGTTTGTACAGAAACTACAGATTAAAAAGGTCCCTATTTTGATTGGTTTACTCAAGGTTACATTATGCTACATCATGAATGAGCCAATCAGATTACTTAAGAAAGTGGTAACCTCAAGGGTTATGACCCCCTGGACAGCAGCTGCTGGTCAGCTAGACATGCATGCCATCCCACGCAGACACCAAGTGGACCTTAAGATGAGGTCATAACTAAGTAGTGTTTATTGGACATTGCTCATCAATTTTTCTAGTACGGTATAAGACTGGTGAAAGCTATTCTGTATAGTACTGTAGAGGATTGGAATTCTAAGACTGGATATTAATGCAGCCATTTTAGTGGACAAATATGCATATCCGCACTACAATACATCCACCTGTTGAAGATCCTCTGTGCCTATGAGATATGCTATTCACATGGATCTATTGACAGCTTTGGCTGGTTTCTGAAAGGGAGACTAACGTTAGTCCTAGGTTTAAACCAGATTTAGTCCTACATGAGTGGACCTTTTTTCCTTTTCAAATACGTTTAATAAGGTCAACGGGTGAGAAAATTCCCTCATGGATGGGCTATTCCGTCCGACCCATCCATGAGGATTTTCTCACCCTTACAGCACATTTTAGAGTATGTTTGAAAGGAAAAAAGGTCCCGCTTGTAGGACTAACCCTGGCTTAAACCTTGGACGAAAGTTAGTCTCCCTTTCATAATACCAGCCTTAATGTATTGTTAGTCCTGTGTGTATCTCATGGGGCGTCGGAACACAAAATCAGTGTACGGATGAAGGGAGGTCTGGGGGTTTTACCCCCAGCGGGAATCCAAGGGGCAGAGCCCCTGTTGGGGTATATAAGGGGGCGAAGCCCCCTAAAGCCAGCGATTTTCTAATTTGGAGACATAATTTGTACAGGAGTTTAATAGTAACTTTTAAAAGGGGTGCGTGTACGTACAAAGCATGTATAAATAAGTCACAGGTGTACTAGTACGGTTCAGAAAAGAGATTGGACCGTAGGCCTACTGTAGCGTGTTTTGGTAGAGACAAGAAAATGGACTTAAATAAGAGAATGAAATAACCGAAAAAAAATCACCATGTTCATTTCTCTCTCCCTTTCTCTCATATCCCTTTCCATCTTTAATTTTTTTCTTTTTTCCTTTTTTTTGTTTTTAGTCAAAAGTGGTAGCGGACACACCTACCATCCGTACCGGTTCCGACGCCTCTGCTGTCCAACAACATGGCTGGCAATTGACCTTGTATTGGATATGGTCTATTGGCAGATTGGCTTTCCCTCTTGTTTTTTGTTAATTATCTAATGCTTAATTAATGAAAGTATTTCTTTCCCCAATGTAGGCCTAATTAGTTGGGATATTAATGAATACAATATGGGTATTGTTTGGCCATTTGTCCCCCTCACTTTGAGAGTAATACAATATTATGGCAATTATGCAATGCAGTCTAATTCTAGAAATGAGAAACTTTTTATTTGACTGAATGGTTCAGTATTCACTGTGTATGGATTGATGAGACTGGAAACAACTCCATGTAATTTTGACACAGACATGACCATTGTTTAAAGGTGCAACGAGAGATTTTGAGGCACCCAAATATTGTGTCATAATAGTAATTTCATATAGATTAGACATTCAATAGATTTCTTACCTTGTGCTTGGCCACAGAAATGTCTTAAAAGAGAGAAAACAAGCGATTTTGATATTTGCTTATATTTCAATGTAAAACATAGGCTGAATTTCGTATTTGCTCCTATACAAAATTAGCAATTTCACAATTTTTGTACCAAAGAAACATTTCTCAGCTTAATCCTTTCAGATGGGGACATTTTTGATGGAAAGCTTTACATCAGGCCAAAAATCAGTGCTTTCAATTTTTTAAGGGACACCTGATATGTGGAATCCCTCGTTGCACCTTTAAAATTGTAGCTCATTCAGATCATATCTTTTTACCATTATTCGTACATGGGGGATTATATATCTGTAAACTGCCAATGACAGTAAGGACAGATTGTGTGCACTCCCCTCCCCATCCAATGACAGACACTCTGGGCCTCTGCAGCATAGGGTTTGGGCCCTCTTACAATATGTCCAGGTTTGGCTTTAGTATACGTGACACACAGACAGACAGACAGACAGACAGACAGACAGACAGACAGACATTTCATATGCCAGATTTTGCAATCCGTCCAAACACAACACTTGCATTGGATTTGACTCGTCAACTCCAAGGGTTTTAAATTGGAAATACATTGCTTGATATCGATTTAAACATTTTAGAATTAAATTGTTGAAATGTTTGATTATGTCACAACCAATGGCGACAACCAAAACTTCCCCAATTGATAGCATGGTTGTACATAAAACTCCCATCAACAGGCTATTGAAACTAAAGTTTGTAGCGCATTAGGTTTCCCTCATCATTATATCTCTATTACAAGTTACATTCAGACTGTTAAAAACAGGACATTTTAGCCAAATATATTTTTTAAAATTACAAACGACAGGAAATTGCTATGCTCACAACCACCAGGGTACGCTCCGAGTCCCCGAGCAGAATTGACATTTTGATGGTAATAACAAGTCGCTGGTGGTGATCTGGACCGGTAAAAAAAATGATCAAAATCTTGCTAACTTAACATTAATGCTCTCACCCACTGCTGAAAGACAACGACTCTTCGTAAAAGTCTGCGTTTCCGAGGCGGATTACGGACGTTATGTCAAGAACTACCGATCCAAGACTAGGCTTGTTTGGACTCATTTGAATGCATTTTCATGCTGATTTTGAGTATAGTCATGGTAGAAACCAATTTTGAATTTTTTGAAAGTTTGTGTGGACTTCAAAGGACTGCACTGTTGTCAAAGTGTTAGGATAGAGAGAGAAAAAAAGAATCTGGTTTACATCAGCGAGTTATGATTGTATCATTATGATTCTCTCACATAGTTTAGCGGTGACCTATTTCTGGAGGGCCAGGAAATCGTCATATCACATAAATTTGAGACATCTTTCACAACCTGTAACAGTCTCTTCACACGTGTGCGCAATCATCACTCTAATTAGCCCAGAGTTTAAGTTGGCCCGCCGGACAAGGCGGTGCTGCGGAAGAGGCCGGGAATTTCACACTTCATTTCCAACTTTTCTGTACAACGCTCAGGTTACAATCTCCCCTTCTGTCCTCACATCGGCGGTGTGCAAAGGGTCTGACTCCTATCCAAAATAAACCATTTCAACATGTCGGTCTAGCTGTTGTTCTTATTTGTGCTAATTCTTTCAAAATCTGACATGGGCAGACTAACTGGAGGTGCACCCACAGATTACTGTAAAAGTGAAAAATTTCACTCATTAATTTTCACACTTTTTGTGCACCTCTTAGCTAACATGAAATTAAAACAAATTAATTTTGTGTGCAGGTCTGGGTTAAAAAAAATCTCAAAATAGCAAATTTTAAAGCAAGCAAAAATGTTAAGAATTGCTGAAGCACGAAAAATTACCTGTGCGAAAATTACCATTTTTACAGTACACAGACAGTGCACCTCTCTCTGCATCTATATTAAATGTCTTTGCCCAACTTTTTGGTAAATGCAGTAAAGAAAGACATGCCATGTAGCCCGTTTTTATGCTGGCATACACTTTATTAAAAGTGCACTTCAGAGTTCTTAGCGCTTGATCTGTCTATTTATTAATTAATCGGTGGTGTTCCCATCATTTCTACAAGTGGACCTGACCTATCACACACCGTCATATCATACATGAAGCATTATCATGCGTGTGCAACAAAAACCTTTTGTTAAGCAGGACGGTCAGGAAGGTGACACTGTGTACAATACCCATAGACGATTCGCAGGCGTAGTAATAGCGCCACCATTTATGATAAGTCACCTAATTATTTATGCAGTATGACGTATCGGGAATGACGTAGTGGCACAGCACCACGTACGACCGGCGATCCATAAGTAACATATTTCATGCAGTATGCCTCCACTTCGTTGATCGAGTGTCCTAACCCGATTTATTTAGGATCCCTGGGACAGTCCTTTAGGCCAATGAAATTCAATGTTATGTTTCCCGTAACAATTTTTGGAAATCATAATGAGGCAACTCTTTCATTATTCATTATGCATAATTTTGAATAAACAGCAATTTCAACAACTTTCAGCGTGCTATAATAGCTAAAATATATTGTGTCAAAACGCCACCATACATTTAAAAATGATTTTGCAACTGTTCTTTGGTTTAAAATCTACTAAAATCACATTCACAAGATGTGATCACAAGAAGAAACCTTGATATTTTCTTTAAAAAACAAAATAATGAGCTTTTTAGAGATTTCAGCATCTCAAATGCGGGCAGAAAATCATAACGCGGGCGGGTTACGGGAAACATAACATCGACTTTCATACGCCTTATTTGGAATCCACTGCCACTGTTTTTTTTAAGGTGCACCTAAACTAAAAAAAAAATAAAATTGCAAAATCACATTTAATCCTTTTTATCTATTTTTTGTTAAAAGTTCAGCCATGTTAATTCCTAAAACAAGTGCTGTTTTTTCTACCAATATTTTGAAAGCTGTTTTATAATAAATTTCATGCAGAGTGTTGCTCCCAAGGAGGTTCAAGCCTCCTCCTGATGTTGAAAACTTTTAAAGAACAAATACATAATTGTTTTGCACTTTTAACAGGTTAGTCCTGCTAAGTTGAAAGTGGAATTTGCAAAGTGTTACAATGCTTTTAACAAGACTAACAATTTAACAGCGAAAGATGTCAATTTATCATTTTGGGGGAAAAGAGTAAATTGTCAAATTTAAGTGGCAAAATATGTTATGAAATAACACTCATGCTTTTAACTTAAGTGTATCAGCATATTTGTAATGAGTGATGCTTCTAATTTCGAGGGTTTACTGCAAGAGGGCCCCATCTGCAATAGCTGCCATCTGTCAGTTGTGTTCTTATTAAGTGTTATACCTGCCAGATCTAACATGTGGGAGCTATTGCAGATGGGGCCTTTTTGCCCTAAACCCTCGATTTGATTGTTTGATTCCAGTTACAAAAACTCACAATTTTGTACATTTAATCCAATAGTCTATTCACGCTTTGATGTAACACTGGTCTGCCCCTCGGACCCCGCATCCCTATAGCCATTTCTAAGGGTCATTTTGACATAAAAAATAGCCAATTTGACTGTTTTAGGGTCACTTCTTCCTGAAATTGGAACCCAATTTCTTCCTGAATTTGGTGCCCATGTCTATATATTTTCTGCAAAAGCCTACCCCATGTCCGCGAATTTTCCATGAAAAAGTAACACATTTGAGCAGCACATTCCCATGTGCCTAATAAAGTAATATACATATCTGCTACCCCCCTCCCCCGGGGGTGGCTAGAACAACTGCCATTCGTGTAGAAGCACATGGGTCAATTTTAAAGCACATGTAATTAACATGCAAAGTCTGGGTCTGGGTAGCCACCCAAGTGTCCCTTTCATCACAGAAATTGTGACGGCATGAACAGCGCCAAATACTGTATCGCTTATACATTGTGGATTGTGGGATTGATTGAAGCACCCTCATGATGAATACAGCCTGGTAGCTATAGTTCATTTAGTATTACTGGGAGATGACTTCTGACAGTGTAAATAGAATACACTCAGGTGGCATGAAGAATTAGGATCAAACACACAGTATATAACGAAACAATGTCAATGTTCTCATTTTCCATTATGAAAGCCTACTTGAGAACAAAGGTCTACCGAGAAAGAGATTTATTGTATTTTGGGAGTTCTAATGAGGTCAATCAAGGACAAAAACTTTACTCTCCATCTTAATCAGTTTCCATCTTCTCGGTATCGCATGGCCTACCTGAAATCCTTTCTTTATTAAATATACTATCACTGCTTGTAATTATGGTTTTCCATTACTGATAAGAAAGTACCGTCTAACTCTAATTTCCCAAAGCTTGTTATGAAAGTAATTAATGGTTTTCCCTTATGAGATGCCAGGTCTCGGTTATTATCATCAAACATTTCAACTGCTTGTGGGGTAGTGTTTGTTCACAAAGCGATGGAACTTAAACCTTGGTTAAATTGGTTACAATACGTGCACGGGTTACGTAGCATGGGTAGTTATGGAGGTTTAAGGTCATGTTTGAGCACATTGTGAATGCACTAAGGAAAATCATCCTTTGATTCGGAGATGTCTCAAAAGTATTTTTGTTTTCTTTTCAGAAGCCTATATAAGAACAAAGCTCTTAAGAAAGTGACTTTTCATTCTTCAGTTTCTGGTTTCTTTTTCACAATAATGCTTTTTTATAATGTTGCTAGGTTTTGTTCTCAACAACAGAGCTTATGAAAAACTTCCCTAACAAAATAGTACTTTTGCTATGTTATTTTAAATAAGTATTTTTGCTTTTCTTTCTTACTCCAGACCTTATACAGTTTGATGCAAGTAGCCAAGACTGGGGTCCCACATACAAATTTTTTTTCATCATCTTAATTTCCTGAGGATAATAGATATTGTAACAAACAAATGTAGTGGACATCATATAAACACGCTGTTGTTGTGTTATATCATTTCCGGTCACATACAAACGCACTAAACTAGCTGGTCAACTTTCACGCTCTGCTCAACACGGTCATTGATTCAACATGATTACTGAAATGAGGTTACATGAATTGTTACACTCCATTACAATCCTACCATGATAGCAACAGCCTAATGCTAAATTTTCATCATTCATGGAATTGATCATGCGATGCCAATGACCGAGGACACTTGGCTACAAATGCTATAGTACAGTTGTATACCATCATAATTGGCCAAAGACTCCCTTTTTGACTCCGGCCATAGTGGAGGGTTAGATAAAGAGGGAAGGAGGGGGAAAAAGGGATGTCTAGATGAACCTATAAAGAACGAAAAGCGGAAAAAGGGGGGTGAAGGAAAAACCAAGCGGTACGAAGCAACGCAACAAAAGGGATTCTTGTCCCTATCTCTCGAGTTTAGCCCCTCGTCCTTTCTTTCTCGATTCACAACCCGATCCCTCTGACCAGTCTTTATCACACCGCTGGTTGTCTTGGCCCATGGAAGGGAAGCTTTGAGTGTGGACTTGCTCCCACATAGCTGCTAGGTTGAGGGAGGGAGAAGTGAAGAGGAAAACCACGTGGGGAGGGAAGATGTGGCATATAAGATGGGATAGAAGGATAGAGAGGGACTGATGGGGAAGGGGGAGGAGAGAGGGAAAGTGGGGAGGTATGGAGGACGTTAACATGGGATGTACTATGATGAGATCGGGAAAATGTTATGAAAGTAAGGAGTACCGAGGGACGTGGGCGTACGGGAGGAGAAGTGAAGTTGAAGGAAGGATGGAGAGAGGGAAGTGGGAGTTCCTCTTTATTCTCGGTTAACTTTGTGAGGGCTCTCGTGAGTCAGTTTACCGTTTTTGCTTTCTCGAATTCTTTCCGCTTCCGTTCTCTCTTTCTCTCTCTTCTCTCTATTCTTTCCTGCGCATCCCGCAGTTTCTGGTTCGGTTCTTTCGTTCTTGCCTGCCTTCGCTCCCTCTGTCTTTGCGGTCTTTCTCTCCCGCGCCCTGGTCTACTTTAGTCCATGTCTCTCCCTCTGTGCTTGCTTCTCACTTGCTCGCCGTACTTTCTCTATTTCTTTCCTTTCTTGTTCTCTTTTTCCCTGCTCCCCTGTCCCCCCCTTCTCCCCCCCTACCCCAGCCCCCTCTCCTCCCGGCTCGCCCGCTCCTCCCTCACTAACATTTTTTAAGGAACCATTTTGAGAGGGCATCTGGAGTAACCCCCCTATAAATTATCACCTTAATTAGTATTTTCTTTCAGCAGTGAAATTGACAACCACTCGGGGAAAGAGGGCATGCAAAGGAGGAGCCATTTGTTACGACAAATAAAAACCAGTTGGATTCTCGGTGTAAACTTTTGTTTCTTTTTTTAGACCAACCACTCTGGGGAATGAACACGCACACTTTGATTCCCTCCTCCCCACTTCCTTCAAATCCTGCCCACGCCACTGGAAAACGCTGGATATAGAGAGCATGTAGCCCTAACAAGAATAGCAGACAGCATGAAGGGAGATAGAGTGAGTAATATGATTTTGCCCCGAACGAGTTGTCATAAATTAATAGCCCTTCAATCAGGCTTGTTACCTATCTCAGTACAGTCTGAAGATAGAGTGCAAGGCGGAAAGGAAAGCATTTTTTCATTCTTTTTTAATAATCATATAAATTCAAAAAGTCATGAACTCTTGTGGTGTTTCTATTTTTTTTTTTTTTTATTATTATTTTTTTTTTTTTTTTTGGGATGCGATGCTCATGCTCAAATATATGACACATTTCTACAGGTAACTTTGCAGAAAATAGAGACCCATGTCTTGGGAATCACTTAAAATAGAGACCAGTTTTTCACAAATTTCCAAGGCCTAATTATAGAAAATGATGGAACTCTAGATGTGATCGGACACCACTTTTGCTGGAAAGGTAATGGGAGAATACTATCATTTTTTTTTAAAGAAAAATCACTCATTTTTCAGCAAAATTATCTGCTGGAAAATTCTGCATTCCACTTTTCTTCAAATTTCTACATTTAAAATTGGGTGTGGTTCCCTTTTTTCTCCCCCCCCCCTTTGATCAGTCCCTAAGCCTGACTAATGTTCCCCTGGCCCTGGCTAAATATGGATTCACAGGGCTATTTATGAATTAAAAAAAAGTTTGGGTGGCACTTCTTCATATAACCATACACAAAGTATTTTTAAATACTTGCTTGTTGCATAAAAGCAACAAACAAGTTCCATACACACATACATTTGCATGAATGGACATGTGCATGCACATACACACACACACACTGAACATATCTTCTCACAACCATATCCACACACACGCACTCACACATATGCATTCTCCGTGCACGTAGCCAGGATCACAGCCTCCCGGGGTGCGGATCCCGGGGGTGATCCAAACCACAACCGCAGGGCGTCCAGAGGGCCATATTAGACTCCCTGGTGGGGTCAAGGGGCAGAGCGCCGGTGAGGGTCCAGGGGGCAAAGGCCCTAACAAATATTCATTTTTTTCAATTTGAACCTTATTTCAATGCTCTGCTTTCTTTTCTTTTTTTTTACCCCAGGGTGCGCACACTCCCTCCACGCCCCCGGTTATGCGCATGTTCTCACACACATGCATGGACCTTTTCAAATCAAAGTTTTCCAAACATGCTGACCCCATTACGCATCCAGTTTATGAACAACGGGTCATCACACACATGCTAATTTTGCATTTGCATAAAGTGTGTTACTAACAAGTACTTGTGAATGCAATGAGCATATAAGGATGCTTGCTTGTGTTGCATTTTGCTACAAACATTTCTGATGTTCATTTGGCTCGAAAAAGCGGGACGATATGGGGCAAAAATGTGCATTTTTATCCCTCTTTTCGGGGAATTTCAACCAATTTGAGGCCAAATTTGGGCAAAATTAAGTAAATTCGGCAATTTTCGTGCGCATTTTATCAAACTCGGACTTAATTGGAGCAAATCACCGGGACGATTTACGAATTTTGCCCCCTCTGGTGGGACGACTTGAAATTTGCCCCCTCTGGATCCACTGCCTAGGTACGCCACTGAAAAGGTCTATGGTCACATGCACACCAAAACAAAGCACTCGCATCATGGCAAACACATAAACATACACACAAGCAATTCCTCTACGACTTTCCTAAGACAATATCTAATAGTTACAGCCTAAGTAACCACATCATAAACAGAAGCATAGCATTCAGTCTATCCACAACCACACTTCCTGAGAGATTGGTCTTCAGATTGACCAAAGACAGTGCTACAATAGTCTCATCTTCAAAGGCAATGTCCAATTACCTACATAATATGGTGTAGTCACAAACCCACTTCTACGGTTCTGGGTATCATATCTCATACCCAAGGCCAATATCTCAGCAGAGTAACTTATACAGATTTGTGAACTGTGCCATAGAAATTGAGGCTGAAGCATATTGTAGCATTTTTTCCACCTGAATATCCTGCTTGAGTTCCAAATTTGTAGGTCATGGATTAGGAATGGCCTTATCTACCTGTGCCTAGACATTGAGTATGTTAGGAGGCATGATGCATACCGGCTACCAGCGATGCATAGCCTGGAGGAGGCAATTTATAGATGACAGAGAGTGAGATAGCATGGATACTTTCTTAACTAGCCAGGTGCAGCAACACAAAAAAATGTTTTTGCGGGGTGGGGGTGGGGGGGGGAGGTAACTAAGGTGGGGATATCAAATCTATCTGATCCTAGACACGTGCATTGGCTATTGTCAGTGCACAGCTTGTGTGAGGCAGTTTATAGATCACATAGTAAGACAGGGTAGTTACATTTTCTTTACTATAGGGCTAGGCAGGTGTTGTATACTATAAGGGACAGGTGTCCAAATTGGGGAGGGGTGTGGAGAGGTCCTCTTACCTTATAGATAGACCTTATTTGAGGAATTTACAGCAATGTCAGTTATTGGAGGACCACTCTTGCACAACAATTCACATCTTCCCAGTAAATGACCATTGGTGTGCCCCAGCTGGGCTGAGGGATTGGTAATTGGGTGCTTGATTTCCTTTTTTTGCCAAAAAGATGTATTATCAGCCTATTTTTGGCTTGAATTAGTGCCCACCCACCCCCAGTTGCCTTTTTATCCCCCATTCCAGATTTGGATGCATCTGGCCACATCCTTGATGCCAGTACTCATTTAAACACTTGAGGAGGGAAGAGAAAGAGATAGAGCAAAACAAGGGGAGAGAGAGCAAGAAGGGGGGAGAGAGAGATACGAAGGGAGAGAAAGATGAGGGGTAAAGAGAGAAGTTGAGAAGTGCAATGCTCAAGATGCAAAATGTCTGCTTTGGTGGGATTTGAACCCAGAACCTTTTGATCACAAGTTCTAAACTCAAACCACTACACCACCCACCCCAATCCAAATGTGTCATACTCCCCTCTCCAAATTTGGCACAACACTTGTTTTTTCCATATGTTGTAACACCCTTGCTATTTGAAAAATAAGAGCAAGTATTTTAACCTAATTATATTCTACAGGTCAACGCTTCCAGTGATGATCAAGATATAGGAGAGAGAAAAGTGACAGTTATATAGAGAAAGGAAAATCAAATGAAAGAGCATTTCCACGCTGTTGGGGTAAAAATAGTATCTCTCATTAGCGCGGACTTCCACTACATGAAAACATTAATAAATCAATTGGGGATAATTTTATTCCATTTCCGCTAATATCTGCCTGCGAACACAAGTGGCTTTATGCATGAGGTTGGTTGCACAAGATCTGCGGTTGAGGCTCTCTTACATGAAGTTTTCGTAGTTGTATGTATGTGTATTCCCCAGGGCATTATCGGCCAAATTCGATGCTAGTATTAATCATGAACCCAAATGGAATAAACAATCAGAAATGTTGGTTTAAGGGATAAGAACATCTTTAAGTGCATGTAGAATGTCTATTTTGATTGCGTTGTAAAGGTATATATCATGTATGAGCCAATCTGAGATACTTGTATCTTAAAAAATACCGTGTAAAAACGATCTTAAAAGGCTGTCTATCAAAACTTGACCAGATTATTAAGTTTGACAGGATTCTGGTTATGTTTGCCAACATATTATGGACAAAATTTACAAGTTTTTCCAGTCAATTTGACAGAAACCATGAGTAGATAATTTTACTTGTTTAACCTAGTCAAAAGTGATGAGGGTATTTTCCCGGGGGGGGGGGGGGCCACTTCTCAATGATATGGGGGTATCATCCGTGTCCTAGCAATCACAAAAGCACCTAAAATACGTATTTCCGAAGCTTGAATTTTCAACCCTAAAACAAGTCTCAGCAGCGCAATTTTAGGTACCCTACACACGTACTGATGGAATTTGCGCCCCTAAACAAGTATCAGTAGCGCAATTTGCATACCCTAAACAATTATATTTGTCTTTCTCCCTACCATAAGCAAGTAATTGATGCAATTATTACCCCTTTATACGTAAAAACCAAAACCATATCTTCAGGGTATTTTTGCACACAGAGGGGCTTGTATGAGTTGGTGTAATTCAAAAATATCTGGGGAAAAAATTAATTTTTCAGCAAGGATATACCGAGGAAAGGTATTTTTAAAGGGAAATTTTGAAGCCAGGGAGTATCAATAATTCTCAGGCCGGCGGCACGACTAGTCTATAAAAGTCGACGATATGGATGCTGAGCGGCCATTGCGCTACAGCAATCGAGATATTAGAACAATTCTGGTTTATAACAACATCATCAGGCAACACAAAGGAAGCAGTCGTCATTTCTCATCTCAAAACCCAATAGGCCCGTACTAAAAAATCAGTGTTGGTTCTTTACCGCGCATAGCGCGGAAAATTGTGAAATTTAGGGATTTGAAAAGACAGGTTGAAGGCAAGTACAGGGACTTCCGGAACACTTTTTTTTTTTTTTTTGCTGAAATGAATATGGACCCTAATGCGTAAGTAATCATTAGAAAATATAACCCTTTTCTTGATTTTGGGTCATTTTTAGAACCCTTTTCACGTTACGTAACGTGCCTGATCCTGAAAAACTACCCTTTTTACGTGAATGCCTTGACACGGATGATACCCAAATTGTCATGGAAGACTACCCCCCGGGGGTAGTCTTCAGAGTGCACTTTGCGCCTATTTTTTTTGTGGGTGTTGTGTGGGGGGGGGGGGGGGTAGGCTGTGGATCACAAATTCGCCTTTGACCATTAACACACACTAAAAAATACCTTCAAAATGACCCGTTGTCTTGTCCGAAGGGGACCCTTATCAATCTTGTAAATTGCTCATTGACAAGCTATCTTGTCATTGTTGAATAAGAGATTTTAGGTGTAATGCCTCAGAAATTAAAAACCAGGACTCATTCAGTCCTCAGACTCATTTTAAAAGAACCCCCAATCAACCTACCTCTAAATAATTGTTCTTGCTCCCATATCAGTTCAGTACACTTAACATCATTGCTAAATCACTTTTACTTTCAATGCAAACATTCAAAAACAACAGAAACCAACCAGCCCCTATCAACCAAATTTTCCCTAATTTCCCCCTCCCCCCCCAACAGCTACAACATTGGAAACAAACATACAAATTAGAAGTTCTTACAGCCTCATTGTCAGAGTCAAAGTTCAACTGGCACAGCACATATCAATACAGTCTCAGTGTCAGTAAATTCCTTGCCAGCACATATCAACTCTAGCACTCGCCCAGTATGATTAATATTATCAAGTTTCCCAGAAGCTTAGAGGGAAAGTTTATACGAGTTCACAAGCATGAATACATCCGTGCCGTTTCCTGGGTTGGGGGGGTCCCACTGACAGCAAGTCGGCCCGAAGGATGAGACTTAAAATCAGAAATTAAGTGAAGGGACATTATAGACCACAAATAGGCGTAGCCCGTAGCCTCAAAATAAACGAAGAGGAAACTAATTTGTGTTAGTCCTTTGTGGTGCAAAACTCTCACATACAAAAAAGTCTGCTCTATTTTAGCCACTTCAGTTTTCCAACAAGTGAAAGAATACTTGTCAGTTTTTGTTCATTAAACCAAACCTCAGTTTTCCAATGGAATGGACTTTTATTTATCTTCATATCATGCAATGTTTTGGATTATAATTAAGGACATGATTTAGAATTAGGTGAGGATAAGTTTGGCCAAGGATAGGTTGAAGACTGAAAAGGACTGAGGTTTAAAGGGTAGACGATATGGTTTTTTTTAGGAATAGGATCCAGAGGTAATGGTTGAGATTAGAGTTGAATAGGTTGGGACTTCAGGTCAGGGTGGGGGTTGGGGATTTGTTTTTATGCACGATTGAGGTTTAGTGACAATGGATTGATTAGGTTATGTAAAGGGATTATGAAATTATGGTTTAAGGGATTAGGTTTAGGAGATTAGAATTTTGAGGTTCAGGTTAGGTGGGGATTTCAGGTTATATTAGGGTTACATAGGCCTACTTGCTTCAGCAAAGAATACACTGACACTTCAGGATTCCATCATTTATGAAGATACATTATATTTTTTAAGTCAATTTTCTCCCCAAATCTGGCAAAATATGAGTATTAGTAGAGAAATCTCCTACAAATACTAACAAAAAGATTTAAAAGTCATTCGGTTCAATCAGACAGATGAAATTTAAATCCTAAGACAAGTTTATAGTTTGGACTGTATCGAAAATCGAGATTATACTTACCTGCCAAAAATCAATGAATGAAATTTTTTCATCCTTGAGCTTACCCCCGGAACCTCATTGTGCTTATTTTAATAACAGAAATTTACATCAAGAGTTTAATAAATGAACAAAATTAAGGACACTTTCCAACTAGTCTTGTCCACCCCCAGGTTTGTCATACAAGAAACTTGTTACAATAAGTTTACTTTTTTCCCTTTTTTAACTCACCACAACGCTCACCCTGGCTGAGGAAAAAAAGAAAAAACCGACAGAAAAACCTAGATTTTGTTAATTTGAGTTGGGTATCCCCCTGCAAAATCTTCATCACGCACTCCGATGCAGGAAATGGACCCTGGGAAACCAAAACGTGGAAATGCGGTTGTGGTAGGGACCAGGGGAAGACTGTATAGTGATGACGCACTGCAATTACACATCTGCAGGCCTTGAGCTCTTGATTTTTGACACCCCATTTTAATTT